>RJWJ010024605.1:0-24689 GCA_004363605.1 Indri indri | reverse complement strand
GTACCAATTGCAATTCCATCATGTTTATATTCCACTTTTTCAGAAAGTGTTTGAACTAGAGTAAGAAATATTCCTTGCAATAGAAACTTGGCTGCATTGATTGTCGTTTTCATTCTTCTCTTGAGGATTACAGAGGTGTAGAAGAATGCTTTCTAAATGAGTGCAGTTTTGTTGGATTTGCAATTTTAGTGCAGCAAATAACTCTCTAGGTATAACTCAAGTTGTAAAAGATTCAGATTCAGAATTTTAAAAAATGTTTTTTAAAAAAGTACTGCTCCCAGGATAATACGAACATTTCAATACTTAAAAAGTGTGCACTGCAATTATTTCTGTAAATGACATAAATAAAAATCACAGTACACTTGTACACACACTAGTAGTAAAATTTTTATTTCACAGAGTCATCTCATGATGATGTCACCTCAACATGAAGTGTGCGGAGATGGTGTTTCTTTTTCTGAGAACAATTCCCATAATATCTAAAGCCACAAGACAGAGTTGACAGGAACATCCTCAGGATGCTCCCCCAAATTTGGAAACCTCCAAAGTTTCTACCTGCTTTAAATTCAGGCAAGTGCTAAAATGCTCATTGCAGCCCACCCTGGCCTTGGAGGCAGCTGTGAAGGGCACTGCAAACCTCTGGGGAGGAAAACATGTTAAGCCCTTGAGCCAGCCGAGGAAACTGTTGTCCCCAGTGGAGGTAAAGCCAGATTGAGAGCCCATGGAGTCTCAATTCTCCTGCTCACAGCACGGCTCTGGGCAGCTCTACTCAGTGCAATTAAGGAACACACATCGGAAGTTCGGAGACGAGCTGAGTTGGCAACATAGAAGCTGAGAAGACCAAAGTGGGGTTTTGTAAGGTGCTCCCAACAGAGCCTGCTTCTGTTCCCTTTGCTCCACAGAGCAAACGTGAGGTTTTACATGAAAACCATCCACAGTTTTCTACCTTCCTTTCTCTTTATTCAAACCCCCTAGATACTGAGGCCTGACTGCTGACCACTCTGGCCTCTGGCCTCATTTGCAGTGGATATCTGGCCAGGGGGGGCCAGGCCCAGCATTTCCTCCTTCACGACAGCCAAACCATCGAGGGCAGTCTCCAGGAGCCAAGGAGGCTAGAGAAGTTTCTTTGTCAGCAGATCAGATCAAAAGCAGATGGGGAGAGGAAGTTCAGGGCTAGGCGGCCAGGTGATTCTCTATGACCCATTTTCTTCTGGGAGGCTGGTGCCTGTCCAGAACTGCACACCTTCTGGAAGCAATGGCATGCTTTCTGGCTTTGTACCTCTGTAAATGACTCTTTCCCAATTGAATTGATAATGACTTATGAGTCTAAAACCACAGTATGAAATAAACTGGAGCCCATATGAAATTTAATTCAATAAACATTTGTGTATCTTTTTATATCCAGCATTATATTAGAAGCTAGCATATAAAGACAAATAGATTAAAAATCCAAGAGTTCAAGAAGCTCATGCTGCAGAAGTATAAATATTCACATGGCAATTAATGAGACAGAGGCACAGCCAAGATGCTTAGAGACAAAGACGAGGTCAGGCAAAGCTTTAGGTTCCTGACACGAGGAAGGTAGCCTGGCTGGGCTGGGTCTTGAAAGGTTAAGCAGGACATCACCAGGCACTAGTAGGGAAAAGTCATCTACGCAGAAAAATTAACATGGACAAAGGTAGGGGGCAAGAAAACCATGATGTGTTTAGAAAACACAGGAAACACCATGGGGTTGGGTGTATGATTCGAGCAGGTAATTAATAACCTGAAATAAGGTTGGGAAGTGGGGCTGGGACTCAACTGCAAAGGGCAATGTCTATCTGGACATACGGAGTTAATGGAAGAACACCATTGCTAGATTTTAAGCAGGTGAGTGCAGTAACAGCTTATGTTTTAGAAAGTTCACTTAGGTGGCAGTGCAAAAGAGAGAAATGCAGGCAGAGGAGATGGTTAAGGATACCAAAGGAAGAAGGAGATAGGGTGGTATGCTTAAGGGAGAACAGGATTGAGGAAAGATTTAGGATGGAGGAGATTTGAACATGCTGTAGGCTGGTGGTCAGTTGCCATTAGAGATGGAGAGACTGATGGTGCATGAGAGAGTGGAGACGATGATGAAGATTTTTACCCGTGCCTAGCCTCGCATGCTGAGTTTCTTTCAAGTAACTACATGCAGTGTGTTAGCATCGGTCGCTTCGTAAAAAAACACACTAAATATTCAATGTCATTGCATAGCAATACAAAGAATATAATGAAAAGATAGCAGAAGTCACTAGAGAAATGCCTTTATCTCAGTGTAGATGGAATGACGTGAACTAACATAGCCTACCAAGAAAGGGTAAAATGATGGATGAGACAAGATCATATCACAGGGTAGTGAAGTTACCAGTAAACCAAACTGATGTGAAGGGTGGCGAGGCAGAGGGTCAGCAGCCAGAAAGGGAGAGAGCATAACAACAAGACAGCACGCAGGAGAAAACAAGTCAGAGGAGAAGAAAGAACAAGGGCAGAAGAGTCCATGTGTTTGTGGAAAGGAGAATAGCAATTTGGGAAGCTTCAACCAGCCCACAAATCCTGCTGTCCCTGACCTCTCACCACGCCCACTGAGGCGAAGGCTATGCATGAGCTGTGGCTCAGGGTGCAGGAGGCTCTCTGCAGCATCTCTGGGTCTCTTGTATCACCCCACAGAAACTTGGCCGTCCCACCTTTTCAGCCTTGCTGACCACCACTCATAAAGAGAGCTGTTCATAGGAGGACCTGGCCCTGAGATCCTTGGACACACCCTGATTTCCCTTCACTTTCAGTCACCTATTGCGTCCTAAACAATGAATAAGGCGGTGCTGTGCTTCCTGGCTCGAGGAGTGTTCACCACTCCCGAAGTGATAGCTGGGGATGGGGACGGGCAAAGCTGTACTTAGGCTTTCTAGATTCCTCCATAAAATGTGTCCAGAGCCCAGTTCAGTGCTTCTCACATTTTGCTAAATGCGAGTTCTGATTCAGCAATTGTAGGGCAGAGGCCAAGTTTATGAATTCCTAACAAGGTCCCAGGTGATGTAAATGCTGCTAGTCTATGAACCACACCTTGAGTAGCAAGGCTCTAGGAAATTCTCTTTGCTCTCCTTGTAGAGACGCTGCACAGAAATGTGGCAGGATGTCATTTCTGCTGTTCTAGACAAATACTGCCACAGAGCTGTCCTTGGCTCTGAGTTCAGTTTCTCAGTGAACTTGCCCTAAGTTTTCCTGATCGCAGTCAAATCAATCTGGATTTGGGGAAATCTGCAAGTACCATTTCCTCTTCTGTCTTAATGGCATAGAAAAGACAGGACTGGTGCTCCTGGGACTCACCCACATAGCACAGCAGAATAGATGAGCCCACAGAGAAATCAGATTTCCAAATGACTTTTGCTTATGACCTGATTTACGTCTCCACAAAGAGTGAGGGAAATGAGTTCCTTTCCTGATCTAGGTCCTACTTCCTTGCTGGATCATCTCTGTTTGGGGGCAAAGAAAAAAACAAACCAAAAACTTAAGGATCTGTGCAAGGTTCACTCATCTAGTGAAACAGATGAAGGCAAAAGTTTTCTAGAATGTTTATATTTAGGTTCTGCCCAAGGGAAGCTCTTTTTATCACCTGAATATGTCACTTTAAGTTGATAAACAGCAGGAGAGGAGAGACTGGCATTGAAAAATGCTTAAAACACTGCATGATGCTTCAGTTAGCTCTGGCACAATGGATTCTTATAAAAAGGAAGTTTTCTTTTCAGTCCTGTGTCAGTTTTGCCCAGTTCAACACACACGCATTTGGGCGTCTATTACATAGCGGGTGCTGTGCTGGGTGCTGAGCACATGGCAGTTAGAAATGATTGCTGTCCTTGGGGAGCAGTCAGTACTACGTGGGAGACAGACAAGTAGAGAGAGAATGTCTACACAGCATCGTCTGTGCAGGGATGGAGGTAGGTGCATGATGTCTCCTCACCCAGCCTGGAGGTGGGAGGCATAAAGCAAGGAGGAGCTGAATAGATCACATCTCAGCTGAATCTAAAAGCTTGCATAGCAATTAGGCAGGTGAAGAAGTTTTAGAAAGGTGCTGGTTTTAATGCTCATCGTTGACTATTTCTGGTTCTTCTCTCTTCTCTCTTCTTCTCACATTTAGGTGTGGCCATATGACATGCTTGAGTCAATGAAATGTGAGTGAAAATGACATGTGTCACTTTTAGGTAGAAGCTTTAAACACCGGTATGTGATTTACCGCCGTCCCTTCCCACTGCAAAGACACTTTGGAAGCATATGTTAAAATGAAGCCCCCGTCAGTCTGGGTTCTTGAATGACTGCAGTGAGCAGAAACAAACCTTTGTAGTTTAAAGCCACGAAATTTCAGACTTGCTACTGCAGCATATGCTAGCCTGTCCTCACGGAGATGGAAGGGCATTCCAGGCAGGGAATTTTGTTTACAAAGTCTCAGAGATACGCAATACCTTTGATCTGGGAAGTGTAAATGGTTTATAATACCAGAATATATAATGCAGAACGAGGTAGATGGGCCTCGGGATGGTGCTTAACTTCTCTGTGTGTCAGGATAACAGAGGCTTAATTAGGTGATTGAAGTAAAGGGCTGACCAGATGAACTCCTTTCAAGCTGAAGACTTTGTTTTTTACAAAATGAATGCAATTTATTATCACTTCCTCTGGGAAATCCCAAAATCTCCAGACATGACTTGACTGGAATTTCTTCTACCTCTGGGAAGATGCAGCATTTTTTAAAGTCCACATTATAGTAATTAATATTTTTATGAAATGTTTATTTTTGTTATCTTTATTAGACAATGTTTCTTGATGACGGAAAATATTTCTGTTGTATTCCCAAGATACTGCACAATGCCTAGGAGTGTGATGTGTCTATTGAAGAATTAAAATGCCCAGCGTCTTTGTGCGACATACCTTATGCACCTTCTCAGATTCTTTTGGCCTCCCCTGTCTCCTAGTCTATAGGTTGTATTGCTCCACCTAAACCACTCTTATGGCCAAGCGATTCCCTGTGAGACCATTTGGTTCCACTGCCTGAGGACAAACAGTGACAGTGTTCAGCTCCTATTGCCACTTCCAGACTGATGAGGGACACACTGCAGAGTTTTCCAAGTATCTGCTGAAAAGACTAAGAAAGACAACTCAGAAGCAAGTCTTTTGGTAATTTTTTAAGAGTGGAAGATGGGGGAAGCCATCAAATAAATTCTCTTTCCCTCCCTACAATGGACTGTTCCAAAGAAGACCCTGCATGGAGGTGGCCTGCATGGCTGAGCAGGTGATGCTGAGTAATTGACTCAATCTCCTCATGGTTCATTGTGACCTCGTGTCCAGGTGGTAACACATCACCCTTTATTGTTTCCCATCCTTGTGCCTCAACTTCATCTTTCATTATCCTCGCTGCCATGAACTAAAGAAAATAAAGTATTAGCACATACTCTTTGGTGCAGACTTTGTTTTCCAAAAAACTTGGGCTAAAATAGTTGGTTTCAAAAATGGTTCTAGAAAGCAGACCCTCGATAAGATTTGGAGTTTGATTGCCTGTATGCCAGAAATCAATAAGGACTGCAATGCTGGATTGTTAATAACCCCTGATATGCAGTGACATCACAAATACTTAGGTTTTCACCTGCGGTTGATTGAGATGAGGTGCATTTAAGGAGACAACTGTTGAGAGATCTAGTAATTGTGGTATTTCATCAGTATGAGGGCAATTATAATTATATGTATTTAGGAGTAGTGTGGCTGTTTTTGACTGCACTGGACTCCTTGCAAAAGAAAAGTATAGCTCCAGGGTATGTAATTGCACACTGTGAGTCTCTCTTTAGTATCTTTAAAGGAGACTATTGTCTCCTAATGTTTCAAGGTAGACAGTGCTAAAAATCAGGCCCAGGATTGAATTACAAAGTGCCATTCCTGCAAAGTATACTTTTATATGTGTAGTGTGGACAGGCCTCTTATGTGAAAATCAGTGCCCTGACTGAGATATGAAATAGAGATATCTGTATGGGTGAACCTCAGAATTTTAAGCCCCCAAGTCCTTTTGCCCCTTCTCCATTTGCCAGAGAACAGCCCACCTTGCCTGGATACCACGTAATGATCTCACCTGAAGGCAAGTGCCTTAAAAGATGATGCTTGTTCTTGTCAGTATCTTTCCCATCCCCTCTCATTGCTTTCAGGCCAATAAACAGAGTAAGGAATCAGCACAGCCCAAGTGAGAAAGTATAAGCTCTGCTTTTGGAAAAAAAATAGTTTATATGCTAAGGGAATTATTTGATCTGGCTGACGTACACTCACAAGATCTAGGGGAACATCATATGAGAATGGATCCTGAGAGTGCTGAACTGGGAGAGGGATGAAGGACACAGAGTACAAGTTGGATGGGGAAGAATTTATTGATATGGGGAATGTGCCATGATTTGAGATTTAGTGCTGTGGCAAGGATACCTGGAGCTTGTTCAATGTTCTGTAGATATGGATCTGGAATATTGAACATGATGATGGTTTCCATAAAAGTGAAGTTGAAGATGCCCAAACTTCCTTGGCATGCTATTAAGGAACATATCAGAATACTTAAGGAAGGGGAGTGCCATAAACTTAACCAAGCAGATAGTCTCGATGACAACAGTTAGGCCACATGTAGTATATTTACTAGAGAATTTCAACATAGCCTTTGGTCCATAATCTGCTAAGGATTTAGTGAATGCTTTCTTCTTGATACACATCAATAGAAAGAATCAAAAGCAGCATGTCATTACATTAAGAGGATATCAACATATGTTTACTGTTTTGCCCCAAGGCTATAATGTAGTCTTCAAAGACCTTGAACAACTTGACATTCCAAATAACATGACATTAGTCTACTATACTGATGACATCATGTTAAGTGGATTGGATAAACTAGAAGTGGAGTGTCCCCTAGCTGCCCTAGCAAGAAATATTCATGCTCCAGGTTGGGAGAGGGAAGAAAAGGAGATTTAGGATCCTGCCCCATCAGTGAAGTTTTCAGGGGTCCAGTAGTTAAGGACATGCCAGGGCATTCATTCTAACGTAAAAGACAAGTTTTGTACCTCTCACTTTCTATCATTAAGAATGAAGCACAGTGCTGTGTCTCCTTTTGGATTTTTGGGGCACGTATACTATACGTGCCAAAATTTCTACAATCCATTTATTGGTCAACTCAGAAGACTTCAGAGAGGGCCCAGAGCAAATAGGATTCTGCAGCAGGTCCAGGCTCCTCAAGCTGCAGTTTCAGTGGTTGCTAGTGGTTTGGATGGATAAAGATAATGAATGGATTTTCTTAAAAAGCCACAATAGAAGAACTATGGACAGATCCATAGGGTTCTGGAGTAGATCATGCCTTCTGCAGCAAAGAACTACAATGTCTGAAAAACAGTTCCTGTAGGAACACTCGTACACTGCTGGTGGGACCGCAAACTAGCACAACCTCTGTGGAAAGTAGTACGGAGATACCTCAAAGAACTAAAAGTACAATTACCATTCAATTGAGCAATCCCACTACTGGGTATCTACCCAAAAGAAAAAAAGACATTCTATCAAAAAGATACTTGCACTCGAATGTTTATAGCAGCACAATTCATGATTGCAAAGAGTTGAAAACAACCCAAGTGCCCATCAATACATGGGTGGATTAATAAAATGTGGTATATGTATACCATGGAGTACTACTCAGCCATAAAAAATGGTGAACTAATACTTTTTGTATTAACCTGAATGGAACTGGAGACCATTCCTCTAAGTGAAGCATCAAAGAATGGAAAAACAAACACCACACATACTCACCATTAAATTGGAAATAATTGACCAACACTTACGTGCACATATGGAAATAACATTTATCAGAAATCAAGCAGGTGGGAGGGGGCGGAGGGGATGGGTAAATTCACACCTAATAGGGACAATGCACACTATCTGGGGGATGGGCACACATATAATTTTGACTCAAATGGTACAAAAGCAATTTATGTAACCAAAACATTTGTACCCCCATAATATTCTGAAATTAAAAAAAGAAAAAGAAAAAGAGTTCCTGGTGTTTAAATGCTTTAAATCTAGCTTGCTGTCTGTTTCGGTAGATAAAGTTTGACTGTAACTTAGCCATGCCTGTTTATTTAAGTACTGCATATTTGCGTTGGAACTAAAATGGCAGAGTTGAATGGTTATGAAGGAGACTGCCTGGCCCACAAACCCTAAAGTTTACTATCTAACCCTTTACAGAAAAAGTTTCCAGACCCCAGATTTAGGACACAGTCTCTTGTTTGTCAAAGGGCTGCCAAAAGGGCCGTGTGATACTATAAAAGATGGAGATGAAGTAATTCCTTGTAGGGAAAACTTTGACCAGTAGGATACAGGAGATGGGAGAAAACAAGCAATTAACTTCTCTTCCCTTTCTCCCTACTCTGAAGCACACTCTACCTCAGCTTTACCTTGGTTATAATAGCTGCTTTAAAGTTTTTATCTGATAATTTTATCTGATAACTTTATCTGATAAGTTTTAATCTGATAACACCTGGGTCATCTCAGAGTTGTCATCTTTCACTTGAGAATAGGTCAGATTTTCCTGGTCCTTGGTATGTCTAGTAATTTTGGATTGAACTGGAAGTTTGGTATAATACGCTGTGAAGCTCTGGGTCTTATTAAAATCCTCTAGAAAAAACAGATTTTCTGGGGTTTTTTTGTTTTTCTTTTTTAGCAGATAATGAACCTGTCTTGTCTTCTGTGGGCAAGGGTTCCCATGTAAGTTCAATTTTCAAAGCCTTTGCTATGCTGGTTGGATCTTCTTCTCACATGTGCCACAGAAGGGTTAGTCTTGGCCAGGGGCAGTGGTTTATGCGGTAGCTCACTTCTCAAGGCAGTGCTTCTTTGGATGTGTCCTGCACATGCACAGCTTGGGTGAACTTGGCACTTGTATCAGTTCATATGTGAAGTTGGGGGATCTCTTTCTCCCATTCTCCCCGCTGCAATAACTTTCCCATTATCTTTGGCTCCCTGGGGTATCTTTTTCCACTTCTGTGGCTGAAAAGATGGGGTTTCTTTGGATGTTGTGGACAGCATCACTACTGTTCTCATGAATAAATGAAGAGGAAAAAACAGAGAAAGAAAAGTAACAGGAATTCCCCTTATACTCTCTGCACAACAGGGGCCTACTTCCCCAATTCCTCTGTTTAGAGTGATGGATTTTATCTCAGGGTTTTTACATGTTCATGATGCTGTGGCTTGCAACTATGTGACTGGTCTTGGGGCAGGACCAGTAGAGAAAAAGGAGAGGAAAACAACAACAAGGATTCTCCCCACACTTTGCAGCTCGCGCGATGGGCTCCTATTGCCAACTCTGTGGCTAGAAAGATATGAGGATTTCGGAGTTTTTGTTATCTGTGTTTGCTATTTGACTTGCCCTCAGGTCAAAGCCCAGAGATAAAGGAAGAAAAAAACAGCGTAACAACAACCAGAAAAACCCCAGGAAACTGACATCACATTAGTTGTTCTTTAAGTTTTGACTTCTCTTGTCAATTCACCTGCTATTGTTTACTTTCAGAGTCCTTAAACTGTTGCTATTTTAATTTTGTCCAGAGTTTTAGTTCTAATCAGTCCAAGATAGGACTTACTCTACCTTGGCCATATCCCAAAGGACCTACGTAAAGTATCAGGTTATATCTGTTCCCTTCCCTTCCCACCCCAAAGTCCTCCCTATGTTTCTGGCCAGATCAACTAGAGGCTTCTTCGTTTTTAGGGGGAGAGAATACCCAGGTCATGGAGGAGGACACAGGAAGTCTACGGAATGAAAAATGGACAGGAAGAGATTAAATAGGCTTGTTCTAAGGAGTTCAACCTGGAAATTTCTCCTTGTGGCCCTAGCATTTACAAAATGATTAGTATCTGCATGAAAAATCAGTCAGGATACAAAACAGACGTTGGCAACAAAAATTCTATTGGCACAACACTTTCAAAAGAACTAAAAGACTGATGAGAAGAAAGGATATCACAGAAGGGTGGCTCAGGTGAACCTGTGGTATGAAATGTGATGAAACCTTTTAAATAAAGGCAGTTCCTTTAAACTGTACTAAAATTGCTACATAGCTGAGTGATCATTTACGAAGGCCTGAAAAGTAGATTCCCTCCCCTCAATCAGCAACACCTCCTTTTAACGACTTGATATCTAAAATCATGGCCTGTTTTTCAGTTCCCTGCTTGAAGGAGGCCATGGCAAAGAGTTGGGTTTCCTTGTAGCCAGTTGCTGACACCATGCCATGGTCATGGGCATGCCTAGCCTTGGCCTTCTGTCTCGCCAACACCTCCAGTGAAGTGCAAGGAGAACTAGGCACTGGGGTGAAGAGGGCTGGGATGTTGTTTTTACTGTTATAGGAGACTTGGGCCAGTCCTAGTCCTCTCTTTGCCTAAGCCTTAGCTGCATTGCCTGTAAAGTGGGAATAATGACAGTCATGTTGAAGGGTGGTGAGAATAGATAAGATGGTGTATAAAACTGTTCCTCACTCCTGACCAATCTCTCCCTTCAGGCCCCAAATGAGACTTGAATTATATATTACATTATCCAAAAGAGAAATTTATATCTTCAAATGTTAATTAAACTCTGCTTATAAAATATTGCGTAGTAAACATTCTTAGATCTCCCTTATTGAACAGATAAGAATGATTAATTATCAACATGCATTATTTATTATAACTGAAAAATTTTGAAGTTCATGCTCTCAAGTAGGTTAGCATTCTATGTCTTGCTTTTATTATATAAATTTTTGGCATGATAATCCCATAGAAAAAATTTGAAATTAATAGGAGTTGAATTAATTACATTGTATTTTCTTATTCTAAGCACTAGTTTTACGTTGTGTTATTCAGTTGTTAAAGTCAAGTCATGACTTTTATACCACACACAGAGACCAACATCATGCTTTACACTTAGCAGCACTTAATAAAAGTTAATTAAATTAATTAATGACCAGTAACATGCACTGAATTATGACTTCTTAGATTGAATTAAGAAGATCCGCTCAACTCAAATATTAAAATCAAGAGGGATAAAAAGGAGAGGCTAAAAAGCGTAGGTGAATTAATTTTGCATGTCTTTTAGATTTTGGTCACTTGGAAATTTGGAATTTCTAAGCATAGTTGTTAATGTGCATCAAGATTTGATTTGGTCACTGAGATTCCTCAGCTGCATTTGTAAGTGCACTGTCTTCTAGCCCAGCAGCTCGAGACTGGATCTTTGGTTTATGATTATTAGAGAAGTTTAGTATAAAGAGGGCGAATGGCCTCTGAAACAAGTCATTTATTACTATTTACACCTTTTAGGTTTTCTTTGCTTTATGATGGCACACTGTCAAGAAAGATGATTCTGGAACTTTGTTGCAAAGGCAGGGAACATTTGCCAGCAATGAGGCCTGTCATTAGGCAGGCAATATGGGAATTGGAAGAAGAGACAGAGAAGGACATGAATATTCATTGAAGGCCTGATCTGCATCAGTAGCTTTAGGTACATTATTCCATATATTCCTCTCAATAACAGTCCTGAGAAAGAATAATAAGTGATATTTATTGAGGGCTTACTCTGGGCCCAGACCTATACGTTCATTATTGCAACGAATCCTCAAAATAATCTGTGAGGTGCAATTGCATATATATACTTTAGAGATGAGGTTTCTGGGGTTAAATATCTTTCCCATGGTCATGCAATTACAGAGGTCGAACCAGAATTTTAAGACACTCAGCCTAACGTTAACATTTGAACCCTGAAATTCCTTTTTCTCAAAATAAAAATACTTTTTTTCTTATTATATAGATCAGGCATGCTGATGGAAAGAAAATCAACACAAAAACTCTCAAAATATTTAATTTTTCACTAGGTAATAAATTTACATACTTGAAAGAGTAAAAAAAAATTTTAAGGCAACCACTGTTGTTAATCTACTGGGACTCTTTCTGGAGGGTTTTTATGCATATGTGGATTTATTTCTTTCTCCCTTTTTACACATTTATGGTAGCATATACATACTATCCTATACCTTGTGGTTTTTGTTTTTTTAACTTTAACCATATCTTAGAAATCTTTGCAAATCAGAGCATGAAGAGTTTTAAATTCTTTTTAATAGCTGTATCATATTCTATTTTATTCATTTTTAAAATTAAAATCCATAATTTACCAGTTCTTAATAAATGGGCACTCAAGTTATTTTCAATTTTTTGCTCTTGCAAAAGATGCTGCAATAAACAACCCCTTGCATGTATCATGTGTATCTACCTCCAAGTGCTAATGTGTTTATATTGCTGGGTCAAAGAGAAGAGGCAGGCGTTTATCATTCTGGGAGAAACTGCTCAGTTGATCTATATGGGGTCATGCCAATTCATCCTCTCACCAGCAGAGTTTAAGGAGAGCTGTTTCCCCATAGCCTCGCTGATAGATTTTACTAAACTTTTGGATTTTTGCTAATCTGTTAGATGAAAAAGTGATAAGCCAGGATACTTTGAATTATTTCTCTTATAATAAATGAGGTTGAACATCTTCTCATATGTTTGAGAAACATTTTTATTTCCTTTTCCATATATTATCTATTTATACTCTTTGTCCATTTTTCTGCTGGTCCTCCTTTATATATTAGGGAGTTAGCCATTTGTAATATGAGTTGCAAATAGACTTTCCTAGTTTGTCTCTTGTGTCTTGACCTTAAGTAAGGTGTTTTTCCCATGAAGAAATTTCTATTTTTTTAGAGTCAAATTTACCAGTCCTTTCCGTTATCACTTCTAAATTTGAGTCCTAAGACTTCTTTGGAGACAATCCCACTGTTTAGGTTGAAGCATACATCTAATTTTACGGATATCTACAGAGATCTCCAGTTTTCCCAATACCATTTATTGAGTCATTTCATGACTGATTTGAGATAACTTCTTTTTCATACACTGAATTCAAATCTCTACATAGATATGTCTGCGTATATGTCTTTTCTGGACTTTGTATTCTATTCCATCAGTCTATATATTCATATGTTATTACCATATTGTTTTAATAATTGAAGATTTTTAATGTTTTAATATCTGATATGACTAATTTCCTGCCCCCTACCACTGTTGTTCTTTTTCAGAGTTTTCCTACTTATTGTGATTTATGTTTCCATGTGAGCTTTAAAATCACATTATCTAGTTTTTTCTTAAAAGTAGCCTTTTGGGTATTTTTATTGGGATTGCATTAAAATTACAAATTACATGATGACAAATTCACATCTTCGTTATAGCGCATGTTTGTGTTTCCATTTTTAAAAAGTCATTTTAGGTCTTTGGGATTATTATAAATGTTTTTTTTTTTCTTATGGGACCTACATATTTTTTATTAATTTCTGTCTTGGTTGCTATATTGATGTAGTCTTTTCTTACAGGATATTAAATATCATTGATGCGGTTGTTGCATATGTGTGTGTGTGTGTGTGTGTGTGTGTGTGAGTGAAAGCTAATGATCCTATTATTTGTATACCCCTGGGGAAATATACAAGAGCTGTAGCACACAAGGAGGAACACTGTGTTAACTGGGAGTGCTCAGAACTGTTACAAAACAGATGAAGCCCATGCCAAAGAGCACAATAGGGATGTCTCAGTGCTTCCTCCAGGACCGGCTTAAACCAGGCTTAACTGTTTTAACTGTCCTAGAGCACCCTTTAGTTAACTGAAATACTAAAATTCCTACTAAAAAATTGTAATATTGACATAACGTGGGTTGTATGAAGACATGTGATTGTACTGTGCATGTTTACTCTGTTTTATATGTGGACACGTTATGACACAATAAAATAGCTCTGCATCACTCACCGGAGAGGGATTTAAGGCCACACAGTGAGTAGGCTGTGTGGATTTTCCTCTCTGGAGAGATCCTGTGCGGCCCAGGGGTGAGTGCCTTGTGTAAGTAACCTCTAATAAACTCATATTACTCGCCAAACTGGACTTCATCTCAGTTTGGAGGGTGGTTTTTCTATACTGTCCAGGGATTTTCCCAAAACAACCCCTAACACCTTTCTGAATTCTCTTATTGATTGTGGTAGCTTTTTAGTTAGCTTTCTTGTTTTCCAAGCATATGGTCATAGCATCTGTAAATTATCATAATTTTTCCATCTTCTTTCCAATTTTTAGAATTACGATTTCTTCCTCTTTTCCAGGTGTGTTGGCTATTACTTTGGTACACTATCAAGATCTATTTCTGACTATAATGGGAATGTTTTAGTACTTCCTATTAAGCACAATGCTAGCTTCGGGGTTACAATTGAAGTATGTTATCTTGCTATAGACTTTTTATCTAACATTGTTTTATTACAGTTTTAAAAAATTATGAAGGATATTGAATTTTGTCTGGTGGTATCACTTAATACCTTTTTCCCATGCTTATTTAATCTCAAACATAGGTGGTTTCATCAGTGACTTATAGAAATGGTTTTACGTTATATGCACTTACCTGTATCTTATATTTCTCATTACACAATACTTTTGTGGAATTATTTTCAAATTATCTCATATACCTCTAGCTCATTGTTTTAATGGCTGTGTGACAGTCCATGGTTTGGATATAGCCCATTTATTCAGCCAGCCCCCTGAGATAGGCATTCACTTTTTCTTTTTTTCCATCTACTCTAAACAAATCTGCAGTAATCATCCTTATATGTGTAGTTTTATGTGATTGGCTCTTTTATTTCTAAGAACTACATTCCCAGGGATGGGAGTGCTGAATTGAAGGTTGTATGTAATATTATTTTAATAGCCACTTTGCTATACTGTTCAAGATCTCACAGCTAGAGCTGGGACTCAGCGAGGGCTCTCTGACTCCAAAGCTCATTAAACCAAACTGCCGCCCAAATCAGAACCATATATAAAGCCAACCATATGAAGTCACCATGCTCCTAGTGACACACCTGCTATGCTTCCTTTAGCGGACAGAGTGTAAACATCAGATTATTCCATAAAGAGAATCTTTACCTCACAAGTATTTGTCTTCATGAGTCTTTGGAATTAAATGGGGCTTGGTTTCTGCAACCTTGGGCAAACTATTTGGTCTTTGTGTGTATCCATTCTCTCATCTGGGAACTGGGAATAAGAATAGTACCTACCTTATGCAGCTGTAAGGTTAGAGCCCACAGCATCATAGCAAGGTGTCTGAAGCAAAGTGTCTGAAGTTTCTTAAAATATGTGCAACAGTAATTTATTTGAAGTTACCAGGCCCAGGCCAAATTTTTTGCTGCGTGCTTTGAAGTTTTCCAGGGTGATAGGACACACAGAATATAAAGTTAGCTCTTTGCTCGGCACTTGGACCCTTGAGCCAGGAGAGGCCTTCACATCTGTGAAGGTGAGAATTCACAGGCTAAAGGGACCACACAACACTATCCTCAGAGCAGCCTCTGCCGATTCATGATTTACAATTGATAGAAAGCCAGTGGGGAAGGCTGAGAAGGAGGGCTGAGTGAGGGAGGGAAAAGAGAGAGAGGACAAAAGAGAAGGAGAAGAGAAGAGGGATATTCTAAAGGCATTGTATTAGCTTCTTTTTTTTTTCTGATTTTATTTTTTATTTATTTATTTTTATTTCAGCATATGACGAGGGTAGGGTACAAATGTTTAGGTCACATATATTGCCTTTGTCCCACCCGAGGGAGAGCTTCAAGCATGTCCATCCCCCAGAAGGTACACCGCACCCATTAGGTGTGAATATACCCATCTGTATTAGTTTCTTATTGCTGCTATAACAAATTACCACAATCTTAGTGGCTTATAACAGCACACATTTAATATATCACAGTTCTGGAGGTCAAAAGTCTAAAGTCAGTCTCAGCGGGCTCAGGTAAGGTGTTGGCAGGGCTAGTTCCTTTTGAAGGCTTTAGACGAGAACCTGTTTTCTAGCCTTTTCCTGCTTCTAGAAGCTGCCTGCATTCCTTGGCTCGTAGCCCCTGCCCCACCTTCACAGCATGTCCCTCCAACCTCTGCTTCTGTTGTCACATTATGTTTTCCTCCTGCGATTCTCCTCCCTCCCTCTTACAGAGACCCTGTGATTCCACAGGGCCCACCAAATAATCCACTGAAAATTTCCTCAAGATCCAAATGCTTAATCACATCTGTAAAGTCCCTTTTGCCATGGAAGGTAACATATTCACACATTCAGGGGATTGGACTTGGACGTCTTTGGAGGGGTGCATTGCTCTACCACAGGAGTGACGTGCATAACCCATGGCTTCAATGCATCCACTCTCTGCTCTTTGGAGGCTCCTCCTAACATCACAGGTAACTGGTCTGTTCATTTGCCTTCTTTCTGCTTTCCTAAGAACCTCCTTTCTAGGCTAAATGCCCTTCTCCTGCTCACAGAGAAAAGACAGGATCTATTTTATTGCACGTGGAATGGGAAAAGGGTACATTAGACTTGGTAGTTTTTACTGACATGCCCTTTGAGTGTTGTGAGAAAGAAAAAAGTATGGAAGTGTGGTCAACAGCATTTGCCACCTGCCTTTCTTTGGGGCTGTCTTCTGGGTTGTATCTGGCTGTTCCTCAGATGTTGGACTTCCTTGTTTTCTCTCACTGGGGTCCCACCATCTTTCTGGTGTTCACTTGTTTCTGATCTCTGTTCTCACCTTGACCTCTGTATTAGTCTGCTAGGGCTGCCAGAACTTAATACCACAGACTGGGTGGCTTCAACAATAGAAATTCATTTTCTCACAGTTCTGGAAGCTAGAAGTCCAAGATCAAGGACTCAGCAGATTTGGTTTCTCCTGAGGCCTCTGTGTTTGGTGTGTAGATGACTGCCATCTCACTGCATCCTCGCGTGATCTTTTCTCTGTGTGTGTCTCCTTCGTGTCTCTCTATATCCTAATCTCTTCTCATAAGGACAAAAGATTGGATTAAGACTCACAACCAAAAAAATTCATTTTAATTACTCCTTTAAAGTTCCTATGTTCGAATATAGTAACATGCTAAGATACTAGGAGTTAAGGCTTCAACATATGAATTTTAGAGGTACAGATGTAATTTTAGGGGTAGGCATAATTCAGTCCATAACGAACTCCATGTACTCCCATTCCCCCGTCACACACAGTGCATGTCAACCCTGGTCTCTTTAACCACCACCTGCCCCCATCCCTCCTAGTTACCTGATGGGACAGTGAACAGCCCAGCTCTGGCCAGCAGTAAGACACTATGACCTGGTAAAATCAAATTAGGTAAATTCATAGGACCTACTCCCCAGGTTAAGCCACTGTAGATCTAAAATAATGCAATTTGGCCTTTTTTAGGATACCATTTTGTTCCTGCAAAGATAAGTCCCACCTTCTTAAAGTAAATATAAAAGCTGTAAAACACCAGTAATAGCCTAAGAGCTAAAGGATACATAATGAAAGAATGGTGGAAGGTCCCATGATTTCACTCTCCATAGAGCAGCTGCATCAGGTGACAGTTCTGGGGAATCAGGACTCTGGGTTCCAGCCTTGGGTCTGTCCTAAGAATGTAGAAAAAAAGGGAGTCTCAGAACCCCTTTGCAATTCAATGTATCTATCAGTAAGACAGGGATAACCACACTTTGCTGACAGTATAAAGTAAAAACTCTGGAGATTCTTAGAATCTGAAGTAAATGTATAACTGTGAAATTTTGTTTAAAAGCATGCTATTGTTGCCCTGATTTTATCCTGTGTTAAGTCATGTGTCAAAGTATGCAGTGCTGAGTGCCTTGTGATTGTAACAGAGCAAGTCGGGAAGACAGCCATTCTCGTTAGCCCCTAATGCCAGCGGTAGCCACATTTAAGTCCTGGGTCATTTTCATTTTCAATTCTCCAAAACAGAAAGATAAAGGACCCAGGAAAAAGGGAGTGAGAAATGAAACAAAGTCTCTGAAATCATAAAAGAAAAAAGAACTTGGGTTTTGAGAGTTTTTCTAGAAAAATAAAAATAAAGCATAGATTCATTGATTCTGCTTCAGGTATTTTCTGTAGTGCAACAAAACCACTCCAGGTGTGCCTCCCAAATGCAATTGCTGTGGGCTGGGAAGCTCATAGGCAAGGGAGGGAGGGCATATGTCCCCATAATAATTCTGCTGACTTTCAAAGCAGACAGAGAGCCTTGTGATCGCCCCAAGGCAGGGGTTAGAGCCAGAGCCCATGCCCTCTCCTCCAGCCTGGCGAAGGTGGCCTCTCCTCTGTTGCTATCCATGTTTGGGAGCTTGTTTGAGTCATCTGAGATCAGCTAGGGCACAGCAAGTGAGATTTGGGGAGAGAAAAGATTAGGGGGTGGAAGAAGAGAGAAAAGGAATGCAAGAGAAAGATAAATCTGTTGGCCCAGCCCTCCGGCACACGCTGATAACCTCTTTGAGGCTGATTTTAATTAGAACTCTCTATCTGGAGAAAGAAATTGAATACAATTTCCAAAAACCGTAACCTTTTCCAAATTACATTCTTTTCATGAGCCTTCCCCAAACCAGTTTCTGTGCATTTACTATCAGACTAAAGAAATTTCCTATTTTTCCCCTTCTCAGTTTAAATTTTTGGCTTTTTCACATTTTCTTCGGTCCTGTTTCCCATGGCCCTTTACTAGGCAAAAAGGGTGTGTACCTGTGCATATGCCCAAGAAATGAAGGCAAATTAATAAACTAGCAAGAGGATTGGAGGGCAAGTTATGAAAGGAGGGTGAAGAGCTAAATTTATATAACCTAGAAAAAGAGAAGGCTCTGGAGGAACATGATAAAGTTACACTTCACAGAAGCAATATAAATGAAGGGAGGGAATTACTCATAGTCTCAGAAGGTGGCAGGACAGAAGGGCTGGCCCCGAGCCAAGGCTGGGAAAGGGGATCACGATGGATGATAAAGGCAGGGACCGAGGGAGCTCCTGAGATGTGGGCACCACGACCCTACCCTTCCAGTTCATGTCAGAGGGAGATGACGGCTCCAGCCAGTGTCATGGTCAGCTGAGCAGTTCCACGCGGAGCTTTCCCACCCACACCTCCCTCCTGGTCTGGCAGAATCTCCTGCACTGCTACGGACAGTGGAGTCAGGGAAAGATGGGTTTGTGTCTTATTTTTCCTCCAATATGGACCAACTTTCTCTGAAAGTAACTTTAAAGAACCAAACTTCCCTCCCGATATACAGAAATCATTTCAAGCACAACACTCCAGTGACTTGTGTTCATTTTTTAATTTTATCTTGCTGTTTAATTTTTGATCAATTGGAGCTATTTTAGTGCATGTGAGGTTTTTCGTCTAGCCGAAAAATGAGGACAATCCCTCTTACTCTGAGCCTGATAGCAAGGACATTTGGTGGCTGATCAAAGGGACTCAATGCCTCCAATACCTGCAGAGCGGGGACTAGAAGGCGGGAGGTCGAGGTTCTACTTCTCACTCCGCCGTTGTATTAACATTAGTTGTCTGTTGCTCTTAACAAATTCCTGCAAACTTAACAGCTTAAACAACACATTCTTATTATCTCACAGTTTCTGTGGGCAGGAATCTGGGCTTGGCTTTGCTGGGGCTTGTGCTGCACAGTGTCTCTGTGGCTGCCATCAGGGTGTCGGCCCAGCATCTCTTACAAGGCTGTACACGAGGTGCTGGCGGGCCACTGGCATCCTGAGGTTTTACTGGGATAGCATCTGCTTCCAAACTCACTCAGTGGTTGTTGGCAGATTCAGTTCCTCATGGGCTGTTAGACTGAGGACTCAATTCCTTGCTGGCTGTTGGCCAGAGGCCACCCTCAGTCCCTTCTCCACGGGCCTCTCCAACATGGGAGCTTTGTTCATCAGAATGAGCAGGCCCAGAAGGCAAGAGATTGAATGAGAGAGTGCCAGCAAGACAGAAGTCACGGTCTCTTATAACCTATTCTTGGAAGTGACTTTCTATTATTTTTGCTGTATTCTGCATGTTGGAGGCAAGTCATTAGATCCAGACCCCATGCAAGGGGCAGGAATTACACAGGGAGTGGATAATAGGAGGTAGGACCACTGGAAGCCCTTTTAGAAGGCTGCCCACCACAGCATTAGCCAGATAAGTACCCTTGGGCCTTAGCTCTTCCATCTGTTTAATATAATAACAAAAAGAAAATTTAAAAGGTGGTTGAAGGAGATCAGGGTGAAAAATTTGACTGCCTGCCAGAGCCTGGTAGGTTATATTAATTTGCAAAATGGATTACAGGTAAGACAATAAGCAGGGTTATGGGAATTCCAATGACCTCTACCTGCTCTGCTGGATCTACAGTATTCAATGTCAAATCTCAAAGACATGGGCCCATCAGAAAGAAGCTCAGTCCAGATTGAACTGATAGGTCACCAGTCTACCACCATTCCAGCTAATATGTTATTGTAGGTGGAAGGTACATAGTAGGGTCTCCATACATTTTTGTTTTTTTCCATTCTCCTATCAGTTGTGTCACCTTCTATCTGGCCAAAGCAAATGGCACAGGCTATTTTGGTGGTCGTCATTCCAAACTCTTGTGAGGGATCAAATGACAATAATGACTATTAGAGGAAGGTTTCCTTAGAACACAGGGTTGGCTCTTGCTAAAGCAAGTGGACATTGGTTACTAGAGGGAAGGTCATCTGCCTACCTGGCTCTCCCAGTCCACACCTAGCCCTACTCGTACTCCTCCCACCAAACTAAACAGAATAGCATGTGCTAAAAAGGTTATGTTGAATCAAGGCAATACTTTTTGATAATAGAAATGATTGGCATATCATCATTTCTTCAACAAATATTTCTTAAGCTCCTGCAGTGCCTGGAGCTGCACTAGCTCTGGGATACCAAGATGAATAAGATATGCTTCCTTGGATTCTCCTAGTGTACGGAGGACACACTGACAATGCAGCGTGACAAGTGCCACGGAGAAGCAGGTAAATGTTCCAAGACCGTGGGGGAGGGAACAAGTGGGCCTGTGTGAAACCAGGGATGGCTTCCTAGAGGATACAGTGAGGGGCTCCTGCTCTCAGGGCATGATCTACAACTCCAATTTTTGCTTTTTTTTCTCCTTCCATTTTTGCTTTTGATGTCAAAATGTTTTACGATGGATTATCTCATTAATCCTCCTACCCCTCTGGGATTGCAGGAAGGACACAGGTACCATATTACTCTGCCTAATAGGGAGATAGCCAAGAGGGAATGCTACAACGTAAAAGCAGAAGTTCCCCCAAAGACCACCCTAGTGCCTAATAAGATCCCAAGGTAGGGGTACAACCCATTCTCTGGCAGCAATTGGATTTCTCAGCTCTGCTGGGCTTGAGACAGGAGCCGATTTGAAATCATATTACTCATGGCATTTATACATTGCTGCTTTGGGATTAACTATGTATATTATTACCACTGGCATGGCTAATAAGAAAAAGTTATAACAATGCTGTACTTTGTATAGTGTTTTAAAAATTTCTCACTTGATAGCAGCATAGGGGTCTGAGGTTAGAAAGGGAATATGCATCACATTCTTACATCGAGCCTTACATGGACTGAATTCAAAGCTCTTACAGGGATCACCTAAATATTATTGATGCCCCAAGTCCAGGACAAAGACAGGGTGCTTATATGGAATGCGTAATTACTTAATATTAGATCTAAGAGATTTACATTTTTTTTCTTGCCAGACACAACTAGTGTTTGTCGCCCTTCACCTTACCTAACTGTCCCAAACTCTGTTGTTTATTTGTGAAGCTGCTGCTTTGTCTTTAGGTCTCTGGCTGTTTCCAAAAGGAGCATCTATATATGAAAAATTATGCAGGAAACTCCAGTTCCCCACCTTACTTTGTGTCTATCAGTGAATCCAAAGTGGTGCTTTTCAGTGATCAGAGAGAAGGAAAAATTCTGTGTATTTATTCATCTGGGAGCTGTATAATCAGTCACCCTCTCCACCAGCCCTGAAAAGCAGTTCAAACAGCATCTACTTAGATTGAAGATCAATTAAATAATTATCAAAAGCATCAAGAAGACAGCAAGGATAAGACTCAGAGGAGCACATGGAGTCTGGCAGAAAAACAGAGTTGCTGTTTTGAATTTTTCCTTCACTCACCATTTATTAAACTATGTGCCATCCTGGACCTTCACATATCAAACAGGGCCTTGGGAAGCTTCTTTTGGATGTATGGACCTCCCTGAGCACAGTGTAGTTCCCTGGTGTGTTGCAGGCTTGGGAGGAGATGAAATATTTTTTCCAGCTAAGCTGCCAGCCATTTGGGCTTGCAAAAATGAGCACTTGGTTCAGGACTGAGTGAAGCCTGCCTTCTGGCCACCTGTGCATGAAAAGTTTGCTCCTTTGAACCCTGCCCAGCACACCCACTTGGCCAGCCTGATGTGGCTGTAATCTTCTGAATGCCTGAGTAGAATGGTCAATTCAGATCCTTGTTTTGTATGGATAATTTGTTTCTTCTCTGACTCCCTTCCATTCTGTTTCTGCCTTGCTCAAAGGAGTAGACCCAGGAAAATCTGAATCAGCCTCTCCCACCCCGGGAACCCGGCTGGAGATCTTCCTGAGGGCAGTCCCCAAGGGCCATTATCTTGCTGTGCCCTGTCCCGAGGCTGGAGGAAGGAGGCAGTGTGCAGCCATCCTGCTGCTAACAAGCTCCTCCACAGTCACCCTTGCTAGAGAAAAAAATGTCAGCAAACAACCTTTTCAGAGTACAGTTGGAACTCATCATCTGTCTTGGAAAACCGAGAAATCTCTGAGGTGGCCCAACACAAAAGGATGCAAATGACAAAGGGTCAACAGCAGATGCTGAATAATGGAGTGAGAACAAATAGCATTCATGGGCTTCGTGTTTTTTGTGTCTACCCCGAATGGTGCCTCATTCTTCCCACGTCATTTTCAATTTCAACCATTCCTATTTTTATGGCCGAGGGAGCCAGCTGCTGCGGGGCATCTGGACAGATTTCTGCTTGAGGTTGTCTGCCCTTGGATCGAACTGGGCCTTTTCAGTTTTTTTGCAGAATGGTGCCATGTGTCTGCAAAGCTTTGTAGCAGCCACCCCATCCTGTCCCTTGTCGCAGAGACAGCTCTATTTTCATGCTGAGTAGAAGTGATTGTGCTGCTGTAAAGTGTGCAGAACAATTTAAAATCTGGAATGAAGAAACTGTGGTCTTGCCGGGGTGGTCACTGACCTTGAGCTTAAAGACAGAGTACTGGATCTATAATTTTTATTAAAACCACCCCATTCTCTGGTGTCAGAAACTAAGGAGAAAACGTGTATACAAATACCCACTCACAACGTTGCCTCTCTTTACAGGTGAGGAGGAAGCAAAGGCTACCAGCGAGGAGGCCCTGCATCATCTGTAACTGGAGAGTTGGAGGGGTACAGATTGAGCAGTTTTAAATGAAACAGCCGCTATAATAATACAGGAGTAAATCAAACAGCCGACATAGGAACAGGTGTTCTTCTCTCACGTGTAATGATAATAACAAAAACAACACTTATCTGGGCCAGGCGCGGTGGCTCACGCCTGTAATCCTAGCACTCTGGGAGGCCGAGGCGGGCGGATCGTTCTGAGCTCAGGAGTTCGAGACCAGCCTGAGCAAGAGCGAGACCCCATCTCTACCAAAAATAGAAAGAAATTATCTGGACAGCTAAAAATATATATATAGAAAAAATTAGCCAGGCATGATGGTGCATGCCTGTAGTCCCAGCTACTCGGGAGGCTGAGACAGTAGGATTGCTTGAGCCCAGGAGTTTGAGGTTGCTGTGAGCTAGGCTGACGCCACGGCACTCACCCCAGGCAAGACAGTGAGACTCTGTCTCCAAAAAAAAAAAAAAAATAAAATAACACTTATTTAATGAAGACTATGTGCCAAGAACTATTCTAAGAACTTTGTAAGGATTATCTTATTTGATCCTCCTGAATATTATGAGGTAGATGGCCTAATGATTCTATTTCTCACATGAAGGAAAGAAGCAAGCATAGGAGCTTGAACCCATTGTTCGAGGACACGAGATAAGCATAGGGGAGCTGGGATAGAACCCCAGGAAAACTTGCTCCAAACCTAGCTCACAATCAGTGGACTCTATCAGTTATGACTAGGAAAAGTTGCCTATTAACAGAAAACTGAAAACAGCAAGAGCCCGTATTCTTATAGGTTTGTATGTAGGTTTTTCCCTGATAATAAAAACCTGGAAGTAGCAAGTCCAGGGTTGGTATAGCAACTCCCTATCATTGGAGATCAGGTTCCTTCTTACCTTTCTACACCACCGTTTCTTACTTTGTGCCTACCTTCCAACCTCTAGTTTACTTCACAGTACAAAGTACTTGTAGAACCTCAGCCATCATAGCCAGTTCCAGGAGAGGGCAAAAATGTACCTGAGCCGCTGTTTCCCCTTGAAGGAGAATTTCCTGAAGCCCCACCCAACCACTTCCACCTCACTGGCTGCAACTTAGTTATATATATGGTCACCTCCATCTCCTAGAGAGAATGGGGCAAACAACTTTTAGACAGAGGACATTGTCACTTGGAATGAAATTAAATTTTCATTTTTAAAAAGGAGAATAGATATTGGTAGGTAGCCAGCAGGATATGCCAAAGGTCCCAATTGGGCTTAACTCGAGATTTGGGAAGATGCCATTCTTATTGTTGCTATTTCATAAGTCACTGCTGAATCGTTAAGTAACCCGAGGACAAAGCATATGACGGCAGGAGAGAGCTGCAGAGATGTGCACTCACAGCGGCAGACAAGGAAGCC
>RJWJ010024604.1:0-24688 GCA_004363605.1 Indri indri | reverse complement strand
ATTTGGCCAGTTCTAAAAGACAATCTGTTCACTTAGTACCTCTGTATTAAAGCTTCCCAGTAGCCCATAGGAGCCTTTCCAATTTCTCAGAGAAAGATTCAGCACTCGGGCTGTGAGGCGTATACCAATCAGCAGCGGGACGTGGGTCACAGCTTCCCCTTCAGCAGGTTGGCTCTTTGCTGAAGATGGAAGAGTTGGACAGCAGCCAAAGTGTAGAAACAAACAGAAGTGGTGTCAGTGGATTTTTTTGGTTGTTGTAAGTGTGAAGTAATTAGGCATATTAAAAGTGATGCAAAATTACAAAATACTTAAATTCGTGGTTTGAAATTAGATTATCTTTAAATCCAATTGTGTGTAGTATCTCTTTCTCAAAGCCAAGTTTCTGTCAGAAATTTAATGAAGAAGATGATGTCACAATATGGATAAATAAAAAATGAAGAAAAGCAATCTAGCTTCCATCTACATATTTTGAAACAAGAAACAATTTGCCAAGAGAATCCTGCAATATCTCTACTTGATTTTGTAGCCTAGATCATCATTTATTAATGTATGCTTTTAAGGAGAAAAAATTCCTTTTCACATCTATGAATCCAAAACATATTTGGGCGCAGGGCTTTGATTTGGTTCAAGGTGATAAGTAAGCTGCTTTCATATAATTTCAACTTAATTCTCATTATGGGCTGATTTTTTCCTTTACAAGTAATCATGCTAGCTAGTTTATTTCTTATATTTATCTAATATATCTATGTACAAATCTACTGTTATGTTGTTAATTAATTATATTATAAATTAAGAAAATTTGAACATTTTTATTTTTTCCTTTATTAATCAAATAAATTCTTGTATAGAAAATAAACATTTCTTAAATATCTTTCCATTTCAGAATGTAAAGAATTTCCTTCTTCCTTAAAGCTGCATTTAATTTCATTGCGAGGATAAAATTATAGTTCATTTAACTCTAGCCTCTCCCACTAGTGGTCCTTGGGTTAGTTTTAATATGCTACCATTACAAAAATACGGCAATGTCATCAATAGACACATGTCATTTCATTCTCTCATGTCATAAGTATGCACATAAATCTGGAAGATAGATCTCACGTGTGGGATTTCCAGGAGTAATAATAAATATTTAATACATTTTTAATTCTCATAGATGCTGCCAATTTTTTTTTAATCCATTGCTATTAATATTGTACCATTTCCACCAATCGATACTTGTTCATGACTGTGGGAAAAATACTGACAACATTGTAGACAAGATGTTTCTTGGCATTAATTTTCCAAGTGAGAATGTTAGACTGTATGTTGCTTCTCTTTGCCACGAACAAAGAACATAGGAAGAAATATCCAGGAAAAGCTGCCATCATACTCTACTTTTACTATGTTGAGAACTGGTAAATGAGTTAGTTAAATAACCAGGACAGTTTTATTTTTATAATCACCCAAAATAGAATGAAATTTTGACAGCTCAAATTTGAAAAAAAGGAGCAGACATCTAAAGAAACTAATGAATACAAAAGTAAATGACTAGAGAAGGTAATTTCAGGGAAATATGGGTAAAAGGCAAAGCAATAAAGTATTAGAATTCTATTTCAGGTCGTCTTTACAGATTTGACAATTATCTATGCTGCTTTCTTCCTCCCTTTCTCCTGTCCTTTTCTTTCTTTCTTTTCCTTCTTTATCCCTTCATTCATTCTTTCCTTCTTTTCTTCCCTCTTCTCTCCCTCCCTCCCTTTTATATCTATGGGAAAATTAAGAATTGTAATGGTATAAAATGAAAATGACAGTAATATGCTGAATTCCAAACTAACTTCTATGTTAATGTTAGTTAGATTTAACTTGTATAAAGTGATTGGGCTCTAACCTAATCTTAGCTGTAATCTTTTTTATGAATTGAAAGCATGTAGTATAAAAACATTTTCATTTTTAGTAGTTGCTCAATGCCAGAAAATATGATGCAAAAGTGAAAATGACTTAAATTATTCTTTCAAAGATTTCTCTATATATCTGGGATGACAGAAACAGAAACAAGTACTATAATAAGAGAGATGTTAGAATTGAAGTATTAATAAACTATGATGGGAAGACAGATAAGAAAACATTTCAGGGTAGGGAATTAAGGTCAGATGGGTTAGGGAAAAACACAGAGAGGAGGTAACATGTGACCTGGCTTTTCAGAGATAAGCAAACTCACTATTTTATATGTAAGAGAAAAAAGATGTTTTGCAGAGAACAGTAGCCATCTTAGATGTGAATTTTAAAAAGGTGACATCAAAGTAATGTATAGTGGACTGGATGGTGCAGAGAATTTCTACAAAGAATGTAATAGGTGTTGTGAAACTTGACAGAAGGGAAGTATAAAAAAAAAATCAGGTAGAAGTAGGGAAAGAAAAAACGGCTTGTGAAGAGTACAGATTCTCCAGGCGGGGAGTCAGCTTGTCAGATTGGTAAGGAGGCATCAGTAACTGGAGAGAGTTCAGCAAATTAGCTAAGTTAGAATGAAGGGGAAATGAGAAAAAATGATTCTGCTATGTTGGAGTCAACAATAAAACAGAAATAAGTGAATGTCTCTCTCGCAGCTTTCCTTTTTTTAAAAAATCACGCTAATCCATCCTCCTGCTGAGATTGTTTCAGTACTCTTGCTCAGAAAAAAAGATACATCCCATCATTTTGAAACCCGAAGCTACTTAGATTTGAGCAGAAGCTTATTCTTTATTCCAGAAGTTTCTCTCTAGACAAATGCTCAATTCACATACTTAACATGAAAGAATTTTATTACAGTGACAAAGTGCCATGATTTAATGGGTCACGTTAACTGAGACAAGATATGTCAGGATATCAGATTTACTCTGTTTTCAATGAACTCAACAATTTACCTTTGATGATTTCATTTAATCTTTCATTCAAGAAATAATTTTAGAATGTCTATTAAGTGCCAGGGAATCTTCTAGGAATGGTGAGTACATTGCATCCTTTATAGAGCTTTCTTCTTAGTAATGGTAAAAAGATGAATAGATAGATATAAATTATGTTAGATAATGAGAAGAACTAAAAAAAAATGAAGTTTTAAAGATAAGAGTATTGCAGCTGATATAGTATTTTCCAGGAAAAATTCACTGAGAGGTGACATTTGAGCAAAGGATGAAGCTGGTGAATCAGCAGGCTATGGAATTACCGGGAAAGAGCATTCCACGCGGAGGGAAGAAAAAAGGCTATAGTGTTCTCTAGGAGACTGTCTAGTATACTCTAGAAAGTCCAGTGTCCCTGTGACTAAATCTGAATCATCAGAAAACAGAGCCAGAGAGTAGATACAAGAATAACAGGGTCCACTTCATGTAGGACCTTGAACGTCATTATGCAGACTTGGGCATTTACTCTGATTTAGATGAAAAACCACTGAAATTAACAGAGAACCAACATAAACCACCTTCCATTTGAACAGTGTCACTCTAGCTATTTTTAGGAATATACATATTATTGAGAATGTACATAAACAAGAAACAGAAAAATCATTAAGGAGACTATCAAAAAATCAAATTGTGAGTGATGTAGCTTGGACTGGAGATGGAGCAATAAAGGTAGTAATAGAGGCAGGGAGGAGTACACAGATTCTGGATCAATGTTGATGGTAAAGCTGACAGAATTTGTTAATGAATTATTTGTTGAATATTTTAAAAAAGGTAAAGAGTCAATGAAAGCTACAGATTTTATGGCCTGAGCAGTTGGAACAATAGAGTTGCCATTTAACAGGATGGAAAATACCAATGGGAGATCAGTTTGGAAAGGGATAGTGTGAGTTCCATCTCTACATGCTAAGTTTTAGATCTCTGTTGAACATCAAGTGGACAGATGTTCAGTAGGTCATTGAGTACATGAGTCTGTAGTTGAGGGGAGAAGTCCAGGCTGGAGATTTAAATTTGGAAGTCAACAGCAATTGCTTGTTTGTTAGCAGCTATGTCCTTTGAATGTAACAGGTAATTTTGGAAAGACAGAAATGGTTTTACCTTCAATGACTTAGAGTCAAATGGAAAAAAAAAACCCCAATGTATATTAGTAAAATAGCAAGAAAGCACTTACAAACTGTATGGATCATTGCTAAAGTATCTTATCTCAAGGAGGGAGATTTTGTAGCTGGAAAAATAACATAGAAGAGATTAATCTTCAGAAGTCAGAAAGATTTTAATCAGAAAAAAGGGAGGAAATAGATATTTTTAGACAGGGAAAGAAACTTGAGAGAGTTTTGAAAATGAAATAGAGGTATACTTCCTTTGACCTACTTGGTTTCCTCCATCGTCTCTTTCCATACTCCTCCATCCTTATACTTGTAAAATTTTTCTTTTCAAAACATAATTCTCTACTTTGCTCCACATTTTCTATGAGATAAAATTGGAAGCACTGTCATCACTGCCTGTCTTTCTCATTCTCAAATGCCTGCCTCATCTACAAGAACCTGGTGGTCCTCCCTGAACTCTGTTATTCGATAATGCCATGCCCTTGCACAACTCTTTGTCTTTGCCTTGTTTCCCCCATGACTTCTCTTCCTGGCATTAATTCGTGACCCTATTCTTATCCTACAATGGTCTGCTTCCAGGTGCTCAATTAAGACTTCAAGTCTCACCAAATGTCCCTCAAAGACTCCATGTCTCATAACAGCCTGGGGAAATAAAATACTCCCTTTTCCTTTTTCATTTAACAGTTTCTTCATGTATAACACATTTCCATGGTTATTTATTAATTAGTTTTTCTACCTCCTAAATGTTGGGCTCCTTGAGGCAGTTATTCTAACCTATTATTGGTCTTGTCACTTGAGGCTATCAAAGTTGCTGGCACATGAGAAATGTTTGATAATTTTTTTTTTTACATCAGAAATCAATTTAAGTGAATCACTGAATGCCTCAGTTTTCTCACGTGCAAAATCAGGATAATAATTGGATTAGATGATATAATACATGAAGAGTACTTAGAACAGTACATAGATTATAATCTCTTCAGTGAACATTATTTTCATTTTCCTTTCTTTCCCCCTACTGAAGGTCACATTGACATGTCTAATAGTTCTACGTATTCCACTTGCCCAACCATTTGACCTCTTCCTACTTCATCAAACCTTACATAATACCTTGCTTATTTTTAAAAAATTTTTTCTATATCAATAGTAATTTCTTCCTTAATCCGTTTGTGGCAACTTCTCCCATCAATCTGTACATTTTAAGGAACTTACTATATAGAGCTAAGTCATTTTCTTTTTTCCTTCTGTAATCTTATAGTGGGTTAATTTACCCATTTCCATGACTTTAAATGTAGTCCACTGGCTGATAGTATCCCTGTATTTATATTTTCAGGCCCAAGCTCTCTCCTGAGCTCAAGACTCAAGCACCAATTACCTTCTTGACATCTTGATCATGTTTAATAGACATCTAAAATAGCAAAGCATATGTTCAAAACAGAACACTTGATAACTGTCCCTATGAGAACATTTCTTTTATTCTCACTGTCTTCCCCATCTTGATAGTTACCAAGTCTGTTTATCCAGTTGTTCAGGCCAAAACAAATTGGACTTATCTTTCTTGTATTACTACATCTGATACTTGAGCAAAATATTTTGACTCTTCTTTCAGAAATATATCCAGAATTTAACAACTTCTTATTCATTCCATTTCTCTTATACTGTATCTACTACTATCAGCTATCAACTTGATTTCTTTAATAATGCTCATTAGGTCACCTTGTCTCCCCTCTTTTTTTGTTTCCATGAGAAATAATCTGTATTTCAATTTCATCAAATTGACAGTCAAAAAAGTAGATCCACATTACCCAAGTTGTTCCAAACATATTGGAAAGTTTTTCTGATAACTGAATCGAGTACTGGTTTTTACATTTGAATATAAAGTAATTATAATTTTAAGAAAGTTAAACATTCAGTTGCTCAGTCCCCTCTTGTTTCACTATAATCTGTAACACTTGCAGCAGTCAGTGTACCTTTTTAAACACTTGTCAGATTATCTCATCTCTTTGCTATTAATCCTGAATGCTTTCTTGCTAAGAATACAATGCAGAGACTTCCCTGTGGTGTACAAAGCCCTACATTGTCTAACAATTAGCTACACACTGAGCTTGTCAACTCAAACTCTCCTGTAACATGTAATTCACAATGTTCTAATCACATCAGTCTTCTTAATACTCCTGGATTTGGCAAAGTTAGCCCCTATTTTTACAAATTTTACATTTTTCTATTTCCTTTGTCTGGGATGTTCTTTCTTAAAATCTTTGCAAGTCTGGTTTCTTTAATTATTTATAATCTTTCTTAAATATTAATTTTTTTAGAGATTTGTTCCTGATGATCATATCTAAAACACCCTAGTCCATTCACTGTCTATATTATTACCCTGCTTCATTTTCTTCATGGCTTCCATTTACTTAATTTAATTCCAGTATACATGTTTAGCAGTATATGGATTGTTAACTTGTATGCCTGTGGGAAATAACTTCATTAATTAGACTACAATTCTTATGTGCAGTTCCTTTTGCCTTTAGACTTACAGACTCGATTTATTTCCAAACTTTTATATGCCACATTCCCCCCACCCACTCCAGTGATGTTATTTCATACATTTGGAATAGAGTTAGATATTTTTTTCATTTTCTACATTCTTTCCTGGGATTCCAAATCTCCTAACTGATGTCTTTTTATGGCTTGGCAGCTCATTTTTTATTGCTAAATAATATTTCATTTTATGAATATAATACAGTGTGTTTATCCATTCATATATTGCAAAACATCTTCCATGCTTACAGTTTTTAGCAATTATGAATAACATTGCTATACACATTCATGTGCAGGTTTTTGTGTAGACATAAGTTTTCAATGCAATTGAGTAAATACAGGAACATGACTACTTACTGGATCATATAGTAATATTATATTTAGCTTTACAAGTGTTACGTAAGTGAGCTAAAGATGGCCTTTGTATATTGGCATCCCTTGAGTTGTTTATTTCTTCACTACAGGATAAGACCCATTAGCTCAGAAGCCCACCAACTCTAAACTCAACCTAAACAAGCAAATTTTTAGTCATTTAGAGCTTTCCTGCTTTGCATACTCCATGAAAATTATCTCATATCCATTGTCCATTGGTAAAATAGAGCCTTGTGTTATAAGACTCCACACCATTACTATCCATCAGAGTTCTCTAACCCAGAAATAGCTGGCTGTGCTGCTGAGACATCATCTAGACATCTAGACATGTAAATTCCCTTCCTAATCCTTGTCTCCCCTGGGAGTGCCCTTGTTCTGCTAACTACTGGATGGTAGCTCCCTTCCATGCAACCTTGTCCACCCAATAAAATTGTTGTGTATTACTGCCTCTCATGATCATATATTTTTTCTTGTGTCATCCCCCAAACTCCTTTAACCTCTATAGTAAGAAACAGCCACACTGTCTTCCGAAGTGGATATATCATTTTGCATTTCCACTGCAGTGAATAGCATTGCCTGTTATTCCATATCCTGGCCAGCATTTGACATTTTCAGTGTTTTGGATTTTAGCCATTCTTATAGGCATGTATGAGTATCTCTTTTTAATTTGTAATGCCTTAATAAAAAATGATGCTGAATATCTTTTCATATATCTATTTGACATCTGTGTATCTTCTTTGGTGAGATGTCTGTTCGGGTTTTTCTCAAATTTTTAATTGGGTTGTTTTCTTATTAATTAGTTTAAGAGTTGTTAGAGTATTTTGGATACAAGTTGTTGTCAAATATGTGTTTTGGAAATATTTTATCCCATTATGTTCTTGTCTTTTCATTCTCCTAACATTGTCTTTTGTAGAGTAGATGATTTTTATTTTAACAAAGTCCAAGTTATCAGTTTTAGAGTTTTTTGTGATTTTTGTGTTGTATCTAAAACTTCATTGCCAAGTCCAAGATCACCTAGATTGTTTCTCTGTTATCTTCTAGAAGTTTTATACTTATGCATTTTACCTGAAGGTCTATGATATATTTTGAGATAATTTTTGTGAAAAATGTAAAGACTGTGTCAAAGGTTTGTTTTTTTTTTTATACTAGTTCAATTTTTCAGTATCATTTGTCGAAAAGACCATTCTATTCCCCATTGAATGCCTTTATTTCTTAGTCAAAGACCCCTTGGCTATATTCATGTGTGTCTATTTCTGGGCTCTTTATTCTGTTCCATTGATGTATTTACATATCTATTCTTTCACTAAAACTACACTATTTTGATCACTTTATCGTAAATCTTATGGTAGAATAATGTCATCAAACTTATGAAATCTTCAGTATTGTGTTGACTATTCTGGATCTTTGATTTTCCATTTGTCAACATCCATAAAATAGCTTGTTTGGATTTGACTGAGATTACATTATCAAATTGGAATAATTGACATCCTAACGATATTAAGTCTTCTAATACATATACCTGCGTTTAATTCTTCTTTGAGTCCTTTCATCAGAGTTTTGTAGTTTTGTATTTATTTTCTGTTTTCAGTTTCAGACATTTTTGGTCTAATATTTTATTTCCTCTTCTGCATAGTTTAGGCTTTTATTGTTCTTCTTTCTCTAGTTTCCTAAGGTGGAAACTTAGATTATGGATCATTATTAGATCATTCTTCCTTTCTAACATGTGCATTCAATACTATAAATTTCCCTCTAGTCACTACTTTTGCTACCTCTTCTAAATTTTGTAGGTTGCATTTTCATTTATATTTAGTTTACAGTATTTTAAAAGTACTTCTTTTATGATCTCTGTGTTATTAAATATGTGCTGTTTAATCTCGAAGCACTTTTGGATTCTAAAGCTATTTTAATGTTATTAATTTCTGTATGATTTCTCTTGTTAAAATTTGATAAAGTATGGTTGGCCTGGAATGTGTTCTATCTTGGAAAATGTTTCATGAAAGCTTGAGAAGAATGTGTATTCCGCTTCTGTTGGATGAAGACTTTTATAAATGTCAGTTATATCCAGTTGATTTATGGTGTTGCCTGGGGCACCTTACATTCTTACTGTTTTTTTTTTTATCTACTGAATATCAGATATTGAAAGAAGTAAGGGTGTTAGAATCTCCAATTACAATAGTGGATTCTATAATATTATTTTTCTTTGCACTTCTATCAGCTATTGCCTCACATAATTTGATACTCTATTGTTTGGTGTACATATATTAAAGATTGTTATATGTCCTTGGAGAATTGACTGTTTTATCACTATGCAATGCTTCTCTTACCTCTAATAATTTTCCTTGCTCTGATGTCCACTTTTCTGAAATTAACATAGCTTTTCTCACTCTCTTTTGGTTAGTGTTGGCATGTTATGAGTTATCATACTTTTACTTTTAACCTATCTTGATTTTCATATTCAAAGAAGGTTTCTTATAGACAATGTATAGTTAAGTTTTATTTATTTATTTACTTTGTCTCTGTCTTTTAATTATTGTATTTAGGCCATCTACATTTAAAGCAATTGATTGTTTATATAGCTTGGTTAATATCTACCATGTTTCTATTTTCTATTTATTGCATATGTTCTCTGTTTCTTTTTCTATGTTCCCTTTTATTTTTCTGACTGCTCTGGTTATAATTGAGAATTTTATATGATTTCTTTTTCTCTCCTCCCTTAGCATATCAATGACACTTCTTTTACATTTCATCTTAATGGTGGCTCTAAAATTTGCAACGAATCTTTACAACTAATCTAAGGCCACTTTCAAATAACACTTTATGGAAAGTGCAAGTACCTTATAACCTTAATGTAGTCTGTCTTCAACACTCTTCTCTTTATGTAGATATGATTTTCTGATCTGTATCATTTCCATCTCTCTAAGGAACTTCTTTTAGTATTTCTTGCAAGGCAGGTTTACTGTTGATAAATTCCCTTAGTTTTTATCTGAAAATATTTTTGTCTCCTTCACTTTTGAAAAATAATTTTGCCACTGTAGTCAATTCTTATAAGTTAATGTTGCTTTGGCATCCATTTTAAATATGAATTGGACTTTCTCACATGAGAAGAAGCACTTAGTTACCCTTGACACAGTTTCCAGTTCTCCACCTCCTCCCAGTTACTCAATGTGGTCTATCTAGATATTTGTCTTATACAGTGACCTGCTAGTGACCTTCCTATGAGAAAGCTGGAACCTGGTAGAGTTACCCCATTGACCTTTGTGCCCTGCATGGAATGTCCAGATACACTGCAGTGACCACCTCTCAGCCACGGCATGATTCCACAAAGCCTAGGCCTACTTGTTCTAAACCTACCAATTAGAATTTTCCATAGAGAACCTCCTTGAGTAATGCCCAGGACTCCAATAAAGCCTTTGACCCACAGGTCGGTCACTTACTCCTCACCCGCTGATTGAATGCACGTGTCCTGGATGGCTCCCACTTCCTGTTGGCTCTGTGAGCCCTGCTGCCCTCTTCTCTCTGGAATCTATAAGTAGTAAAACTGCTTCTGCTATTTCATGTGCTTTACTGTACTGCCTCCTCTCTGCCTCACCTGACCCACACACCAAAACCTAACTCTCCTCTTAGTTGGGGCTCTTCTAGGGAGTGGCTACGTTGGTAGCAATAAGTTGGACATAGGTCAGACAAGAGGAACAAGTGTGTCTGCCAGTATAAACAAGTTTCCTATCAGAGGGACACATGGTCATGGGTCAGACACTTAGGCATTAGGCTATCCACTAAGATAAAGAAGTATCCCATGGAAAGCACATTATAAATATTCACAACCATCTCCTCTGGACCCTCATCAGGGCAGGGCTAGAATTTATAACCATTTTCCAGAGACAGAGACCTCAAGACCAAATTGGAGAAAAATATGATAGCTGGATATAGAATCCAGGTTGGTGTTTTCTCCTTTCAAAACTAAATATTGCCCTCTATTCTTGATCACATGGTTCACAAGAAGAAAGCCAATGTAATTCTTACCCTTGTTCTTCTATAGGTAAGTTTTTGTTGGTTGGTTGGTTTTGTTTTTTACTCTGGCTTCGTTCACAATTTGCTTTGTTTTTGGGTTTTCAACTATTTGATCATAATATGCCTAGGGGCAGATTGTTCAGTATTTATCCTGCTTGCTGTTCCCTGAGCTTTCTGTATCTGTGGTTTGATGTCTGTCATTAATTTTGGAAAGTTTGCAGTCATCACGGCTGTTAGGTCTGGAGCCAAGAGAGAGACACACACGAAGCCTCATGTGTAGCAAATGCTGTTTATTTTGAGTATCTGGGTGCAGATGAGTGGAGGCTGAAAAAAGTACCCACCCCAGGAAGGGGAGAGTGGTGGGTTTTACAGAGGGTTTTTCTGGGGGGAGTAAGTAAGGGGGTGCAGAACAGCTGCTTATAATAAATTCCTTTTCGAACAACCAGCTCCTGGGACTCCTGCCCCGGTCACATCCATCCTTCAGCTCCAGAGTCATCCTTATCAGGAGAGAGAGGAAGGGGTACATTTCGTCCCTATCAGAGGGGAAAAGGAATTCAAGCTACCTGTTTGCATTCCATTCCATCTCCATAGGGGTCTGGCAAAGGCCACTTGCCTAATAATTGCTTCAAATATTTCTTCTGGTTTTTTTTTTCTATCTTTACTTCTGATATTACAACATACATAATATTAAAATGTACATGATATTAAGACATATAATATTTTCTGATTCATTATTATCTTTATGTTTCAGTTTGAGAAGTTTCTATTCATTTGTCTCCCAGATCCTAGATTTGTTCTCTTCTGTGTCTATTCTACTGATGAACTCATCAAATGCCCTCTTCATTTTGTTACAGTGTTAATAATTTCTATTATTTCCTTTTGATTCTTTGTTAGAATTTTCATCTCTCTGCTTACATTACCCATCTGTTTTGCATGTTGTCTAATTTTTCCATTAGAGCCCTTAAAATATCAATCATGTTTATTTTAAATTCTCTATCTGAGGATTCCAAAATTTGTGTAATAACTGGGTCTGGTTTTGATGTTTGTTTTGTCTTTTTAGACTTTGTTTTGAATTGTCTTTTAGCATACCTTATAATTTTTTGTTGAAAACGACACACAATGTACTGGGTAATAAAAACCGATGTAAATAGGCTTTTAACATGAGGTTTTAATGATAATCTAGATAAGAACATGCCTATGTTTAATATTTGCCATAGCTGTAGGTATCAGAGACCTCACTTTCCCCCAAAGTCCTTGCTTTTTTTTGTTTTACTTTCCCTTTTGTCTTTGGATTTTTTAAAGAACTCCTTAACTATAGTCTGCAGTGCAGCTCTTTTCATTATAATCTGCTGTTATTACACTAAAGCCATGTCGATATCAGGAAGGGGAAGTGTTTCATATATTACAATTAAATCTCAGTACCTCAGTAGGTCTAAGTGCCTGGGGCTGTAACCATTAGAAAGGTTTCTTAGGATTTTTCCCCCTCATCTTAGGTGGGACAGGAAGACTAGAGGACTTGAAGTTGGCTAATATACCATTCATGGTGAGATAATGCTTTTGTAAAGTTGTTTCCTTTTCAGAACGGATTTTCGTTATATAGAATGCTCTGGATGGATTTCTCTAGCTGTATTTCAAAATGTTTACATACCTTCTATCCCCCCCTCCCCCCCCAACAGGAAACATAAGGACATTTTTCTAGGATCTTCACGTGGAACACATGGTAGAATTCCTGGAGGTAAACACACAAAAGTAAGGGGAAGCTAAAACTGAGTTCTCCAAAATTTCTCACTCTGCCTCCAGCAATTTGTCAAAATTACCATGTAAGTGTTCCTACCTGTTTATGGCTCCAGAGGCTTCAGCTCTAGGTAAATTGATCTGGGCTTTGATTCTCTGGGTTCTCCTGTATTTCATATTTCTAGGTAGCAGTTTCCCATGTGACCTCAATTCTTTTATAAGCCTAAGAAAAGTGATTTTCAATTTGTTCATTTTTTTCTTATCAAATGCAAAGTTATTGTAAATTTTTAGAACTTTTAAGATATTAATAAAACTTCATACTGGCGGCAGGCTGCTTCATATTGCAATCGGATCCTTACACTATAGATTGATTCTCTTTATTTTTCCAATATCCTACTTTGCTTAAAACTCTTCAACAATTCCCACTCCTCTCTTCCTTCTTCACTTTTCCTCTGTAGCTCTTCCTGCCTCTCATTCGGCCATATTTTCTCCCTTCCCTTTCTTTTCTCAATAAACTTCCAATCCCCTCTTCAATAATCTACCATTTCTTCTCTGTTCTATTCTATTCTGAACTCTCTCTTTCAAAATCAGAAGAATATTTTTCTCCATATTCATTTTTTTCTTCTCCTCCTCATTCTTTCCTTATTGTATTTAAAGCAAGAAAAGAAAGGGGAAAAAAAGCAAACAAAATGAAGTCAACTTAGTGTTAATGACTAGCTTAATCATTTTCTAAAGCCTCTGAAAATGCCATAAATTGACCCTCGGAATTTCTCCAGAGGTTGTGGGTGACCATTGCTTCATCTGTTAATTAACTGTTTTCAGTCAGCCCAAGAATTCAATATAAAGAACTAACTTTTATTCTATTTTTTCTCCGTTTTGTTTAATTGGTATTATTGCAACAGTGTTATTTTCCTACTATTTTCCTTGGCAATTATACATGTTTCAACTACATTGTGGTCTAAATAGAGCTCTGTGGGCTTGTCTGAGAACCTAACTATCGTTTATAGCATTGTTTCCATGGGAAAATGACTCCCAAGGTCTAAACAACTAACTACACAAAACTTTTTGTGGAAAGTTATTTATAAATGTGATAAAGCAGTTCTCTTCCTCCCACTCTAATCACCCCCTCCCCATTAATCAAAAAGAAGACTGAAAGTCACTTTGTCTCACAAGACCAGGCACTAATTCAGTTTCTAATAACAGCAAGGACACCCATTTAATGAATGCCTACGCTGGATCATGTAGTACCCTGTGTTAAGTACAGTATAGTTGTCAACCATTTTATTTTTCAAAATAGTCATATTGAGTATTATTATTATATATATTATATGTGGAGAAATTGAGGCTCAGGTTGATTAAGGAAATTCCTCAAAGTCACAATGTTTCTAAGTGGTGTAACTAAAATTCCAGCCCGATTTATTTGAATACATGCAACACTAGGCTACAGCAGCAAAATTAGTTAAATGCAAAGGCAACATTGCTATTTCTTATTTCTTCATTATTTTGCATATATTTAGCTCCTAACATTATATAATGTTGTTTCACCACCACCAGAATTGCTCCAAGAATTGTTATTATCTGTTTAACCACCAATATAAAGGCATTATCTACTTACATGCCACTTTTACAATAGACTATATGGGAAAATATATGTGACATTTATGCAGAGAGAAAATTCTAGAATTCTGAAATGCTAAATATCATAAAGACCGATAGAAAAGGTATAAATATATTTTTTAAAAAGGAATTTTTATTCTTTAGATAGTACAAAGGTGTCCTAATACTATGTCTTTTTACATTTTAATCACTCTTTTCTCAAGTAATCTTAGCCATCAAGGTGAAATGCAAGTTTTCCTAAACTTAGATATACTTATGTGTTACCTATAAAAAAACAAACAAACAAACAAAAAAACCCCAGCATAATCTGCAATCTGGTTCTATGATGACAACCCAAAATGAAGTATATTCTAGCATATTTAAATACAGTGTATCCCTCTGTATTTGCCCAAAATGATGTCTTACTGTGTCATATGAACAATTTTTTTCAGAAGTTGGATAGAGGAAAATATAAGAGATTTAAGACATTTCATGGCACATGATGTGTAGGTATTACTAACTCAAAAGAACTCATAAAACAGAATACAAAATAATATTAAAGTCTTAACTAAATGCATTATAGATAAAATATTTTCAAGTCTAAACTTTCAAACAATCATTATCTTTTTCATTTCTAGTAATAATTAGATATAACATGTGCTTGGCATATTTTTATAATGCTATACTTCCAAGCTTTATAGTATTATTAAGACTGTTAATAATGAGTCAGTGACATCTCATGAAAATTGACATTTATTATTATATTTTGTGAATGTAGTCTAGTTATTCTAAGCTAATAACAAAGATTTGATATTTACACCATTTTATACATCATTCTCTTTCAATATACATTTTCTTCACTGATAAACGTCAAAATACAAGAATAGAGTAAAAATACAACTTAATTGGTGGTTTTATGAAAATAACATAATCAGTCACCTTTTAATATTCTTATTAGCTTAATTTTGGGTACTTATAAATAACTTTTCTCATTTTTATAACTGTAAAAACTATAATGACAAGGAATTTTACCTTGACATGCTATTTATAGAAACATTATCTTAATAAAATATTCTTAATTATAGTCAGTGTCCACAATTATTTTCTTGTAAAAAAGACCTAAGCAGTACTGAAGTTTGAGAAATTCTAGTGGTATAAACAAGAGATAATAAATATAAAAAGCTTAGTACAGTACCTCCTACACAGCATAACTAATAATTTCCACTTTTATAGTAAATTGACATAGGTAAGCTGAAAAGGGCTTATTAACGTACAGATTTTTGCTCCATACTACATGAAAGAAAGAACTCTTTTACTAGAAATTATAGTTCATATTAGAAAAAAAATCTGCATATCTCTTTAGATGTCAATAAAGACTCAAAATTAACATAACATATCCCCAAATATATTTCTCTGGCAAAAAAATACACTATTTCTAATCTATAGCAAAAAGCCGATTTTATAATAGAATGAAAATAAGAGGCATAAGTTGATAAAATTGTGAAGTAAAATTATCCAAATTATAAAAATGGTATTCTAATTTTGCTCTCCTGGGGGTGAGACATATTACTTCATCAAATTATAGTGCAAAAACCCTATTTCACACTAAAGTTAAAGATATGTCAGAATGTAGAACATGTCCTTTTAAAATAAAATAAAGAGAGAACAAGTTGACCAAACAATTATCCTCTTACCTGCTCAGCTGTTGTAATTGTTAAGGTAAAAAAACAAATAATGGTTCCAGGAAGGCTGAATTTCACAGAAGTTATAAAACAGTCTTTAATCACAAATGTGAAGTGCTTTCTACTTGGTTGACTATAGAGAAAGACCTCAAACCCAACTATTGTTGATAGTTAGAATGATAAAATTGAGAAATGTAATATCAAAATACTTTGCAAATTCCAGACAGTTCTTACTGATTGACTCCTCTTACATGGATTTCTGGGATTTAAAGATGAAAAGTAGCTTTTCTTGCTGATAGGAGAAAAAAATTTCTTACGACTTTTCTCCTTAAGAAAGCTTCCTACCATACTACTTATTCCAGTCAAACCAATCTGTCAAAGGTCTTTACCTGTCATCAATTTTGGTTTTTTGGTGTTTGGGTTGATAAAATTACTTTGGTGGTTACCAGAGCCATTAGTATTGTTTTTTTGTCTGTATTTTTATTTTCTTCTTCAGTTGTTTTCAATTTATTTTCCTAAGGCTGCCTACCTACCTATTTTTATTTTACAAATAAAAAAAATAGAGTATTAAGAGGGTTATTGATGAGCTAGACTTTATTGTAAACTGAAAGTTGGCTCCTTTTTGCCTTCACATTAGCAGATTTTCTTTCAGGACTCTATGGTGGATTATCTCATAATCGGTCTTCCTTCAAATTTGATGATTTCATGACCAAATAAGCCTGAGGAGGAAGGAGTTGAAATAGCAACCCTACTACTGGACTTTCTTGACTGGGGGATGCCTTTGGGAGAACAAGAGAAGGCCGGCCGGTGACCTGCTCTGAAGAGTCGTGTCAACCAGGCCTCTGAGCAACTAAACTAAGGATCTTTGCAAGAGTTTGAAGCTACAGAATATTTTAGCAAGATGCCTTTGGCTTAAGAATACCTGCAGTTAATAGACCCAGAATTCATGTATTTATGAGGCAGGGTAAGGTTTTTAACATTCTGGTACAAAATGGAGATATTTCACAATTTGAACCCTGCCTCTGTGCAAGATGATCCCACAGAGCTTCACTTGGGGACCTTATATGTCATTCTGGGCCAGAAAGGCATGGCTAGTGCAGAAAAATAAGGAGTTGTTCTAGTTGTCCCAGACCTCTTTCTGCTTCTTCTGTGCCTCTTGATCACCTTTAATCTCAAAATTATTTAAACATTTGATAACAGATGACATTAATATCTTTAGGCCGGGTGTGGTGGCTCATGCCTGTAATCCTAGCACTCTGGGAGGCGGAGGCAGGAAGATTGCTTGAGCTCAGGAGTTTGAGACTAGCCTGAGCAAAAGTGAGACCACATCTCTACCAAAAACGAAAAAAGGAAAAAAAAAAAAACAGGCGAGCATTGCGCGAGCCTATAGTCCCAGCTACCCAGGAGGTAGAGGCAGAAGGATCGCTTGGCGTGCAGGAGTTGGACGTTGCAGTGAGCCACGACACCACTGCATTCTACCCAGAGCAGCAGAGTGAGACTCTGTCTCAACAAAAACAAACAAGGCAACTGAACACCTCTCCTCACAACCTCCTTCATATATATTTTAAAAAGTGAGAGAGAGAAAAAAGAAAAAGAAAAAAAGATCTTTAATTTGTGTGAGTCTTATCCGACAACACAGTCCTGAATGTTACCCCAGAATCTTACCTAAAATAATAGATTTTGTTAATTGGGGAATACCATAAGACAAATAAGAAGAACTCTTTTCTGTTCCAAATAATATGAGACCCTAAGATAAATGTGAAATTTGAAAAAAAATGCTGTTTTATTACATCATTGTTAAATTATTTAACTTCAGTGGGATGTTTTATGACAAATTTAGACTCCCTTTCACTCTTCTTTCCTGGAAAGCAAGGAAAATTAGAAAAATTAAAAGAAAGAGTCAGCAAGTTAAAGAAATATTTTACTAAAAAAATTGAATTTTAATAAAGAAATATAATAAATATTTGAAATTCTAGTTTAAGTTAATATAAATAATAATTTAAAATAAATGAGCTTAAATGATGTATTATAAATACATTAACACAAATGTATTTTTCATTAGTATATATATTTTGTACTGTAGATACAAAATTTCTCTTGCAGGTTATTTCCTGAATGATCGTGAGTAAAATATTATGCAGTTTTTCACAGGGAATGATGCAAAGTCACACCTCAGTTTTATATACAAACTTAAGAAAAACCATTTCCTGAGGGTTACTTATCTCTTTTAGACTTTAAACATGGTGAAGTAAGTATACATTTGACTAACAAAAAAGTTTTCAAACACCTGCGTTCTTTGCCTCATTAATTCTAAAACAGGCAAAATTTGTCCTTTGTAGCAACGTATAATAAGCAAAAGTCCTATAAGTTCATTGGAAGATAACACATTTAATTAAATTTTCACCAGGCTGCTACTTACGTATTTACCAATGCTAGCATTTCCACACCTCAAGATCGAAGAGTGTCTATTTTCAAAGTCGTATCAGGACATATTGAAAAAAATGTCAGTTTAGACATGGTAGATATTAAGAAATACATTTATTTTTAGTGTGCATGCTTATATTAATTGCTTTGTCTTTACAACATAAAGTTATTTTAAATGTTTTAATCAATTATATTATTTAACACTTAAGTATAACAATTGATTTAGTAAATTCAATAATTAGAAATGTTTCTTTTTTTTTAGATCAAAATAGCATCTAAGAAAGGGAAATATTCCAGCCTCACCTAAAATTCCTGGCCGCGAACAATTTTCCAAATAGATTTTCTGCTTTAACAGAGTGACTGCCTTTGTAAGATTGCCAATATTAAAATAATCATTAGTTGCCATGCTGTTGTTATTGTTAAATGCTGATAATGAAGATAATAACAGTGGCTATTTTACTTAAAAGACATCCAAAGAATCTGTTTTTAAATATCTGAATACTATTATATCAGAAAATCTTATCTTTAGTACTGATTTCTAGCTTCTTTCCTAACTTGCATATGCCAATCAACTTAAATAGTCTTGATCTCAGACTCTTAAAAAAGAGGCACAGGAGAATCCAAGCATCACACAGGTACAAATCCTAAATCAGTAACATCAAATCTTATTCTACCTGCTGTTAAGTTTTGTTAATAATAAATCAAAGTCAACAAAGCAAAAACTTCTTTCAATTAATCCCCATTAGAGAGTTTTTGTACATGAGACTGTAACCCGCCGCTGCAATGACCCTTGCTGAGGAGTCTGGCTCATATATAAAATGTACATGTAGCCTTTTCTCCTTCCCTTCTCTTCCGGGCTCTAATTCTGAACCTTTCCCTCCCTACCACCATGCTGTAAATATCTGTTGTAGTGATCTCAGCCTCTTTTTCTGTTTGCTTCATGTTTCCATACTAGATCACATTATATTCTGAAGGGGCTTTCAAAGGCTATCTCTTTTATTGGAAATGAGAATCAAATCCACATAGCCATTCATTTCTTGGGACTTTGGGCCATCATCTTGAAACACGCTGCATGATCCGCTTTATGTTTATTGTACATAAGCACTAGTTCTAATCAATCCTTCCTGTCCTGCTACTTCACCTGCAATTTCCATAAGTGTGTAGTGTACCCAATGGTACCCTACTCTGTGGTAGGCTGAATAACAGCTGCTCCAAAGAGGTTCATGTCCTTTGGACTTTTCAGATGTGATTAAATTAGGGATTCTGGGATCAAAGATTATCCTGGATTATCCAGGTGGATCCAGTGATGTGATCATAAGCGTCCTCATAAGAGGGAGACAACAGAGTCACAAACTCAGAAAAGGAAATGTCACAATGGAAGCAAGAGGTTGGAGTGAGGTGAGACAGACGACAGGAGACTGCAGCATGTAGTTACTACTTACTTTCCAACTCTTTCCTACCAATTTTTGTTGAAATTATTTTTAATATTAGTTTCATATTTTTAAATTACTAACTCTTCCGTTACCAGTTTTTTGTTGACATACCAGTTTATTTTATAAATAATTTTATTTTCAGATTTTGCCATATGTTATCAGTTTTCTGCTTTTAATAACCTTAAATGCTCTGTTATATTTCAAACCCACATTAAGCTGTTATTTGGATTAAACTATAAGCATATTTGGAGGAAAAATATTTTCTGTGTTTGTAAAGACTTGAACATTCTTATATTTGTAGATTAAAAAAAGCAAAAAGAAAAGTTAATTGATGAATGCTTTGTTTGCTAATTTTTTTGTGTGCAGTGTTTTGGGGAAGTCCTTAAACATGTAGTTTTATTGGGTTTCTGGATCTTGAAACACATTACCAAATTTCTATTAAAAAGGATTATAACTTTTTATATTACCTCCAATATGGATTACTATTAGAACAGCAATCATTAGTTACTCTCAACTTTGCATGTCTTCATTGTAATTTTATTAATTGTTTTGACAGGTTGAGTGAAATATTTTTTCTATTATTTTAACTGGATATTTATTAAAAGTGACTTTTCTAATATTAGAGCATTTTGAAATCATAAAGCAAGAAATACTTTTTTAAATGTCAAGTCACAGAGATCACTGCTCAAATTCAATGTGAACAAAGTTAGTCTCTTTTATCTCAGACCACTTTTTGGTGTGGCAACTTTTAGATAATGTTCATACACATAGTAATTTTCTAAGATTCAAAACCCAAAGAATCATGGACAACTCTTCTTTATCCTTCACCCAACACTTTCTATCACCTACTGAATTGTATTTATTCTACATTTTGAATTTCTTCTGTCTTCTTACGATACCCTTCATTGTGCTTCTGCCATTTGGATCCTCATTAACTTTTGCCTTAGATCATTCCATAGGATTCTTTTCCTTGTCTCTAGTGTCTCCAAACTCCAATCCAGCCCTACCATACTTGGCAATGGTAATTATCTAAAGCAAAAATCTTACCAGTTTACTTTCTTACTAAGAAACACACAATGCCGTAGTGTGCAGAATAAAAATAAAAATTCCAAAATAAAGATTTCATAATTGAATGCAGATCCCATTTCCTAACTGATTTAACTGATTTGATATTTCATTTTTCCACCATTCTCTGTAATGTTTGTCCCAGGTTTGCAAAATTCTCATTTTTTTTTTTGATACAATATGATACAATTTACTAAGACCTCTTTTACTTGACTTGATTGTCTAAGACCTCTTCTGGCATTTTATCCCAGGAGAGTGGACATGGATAAAAGTATGGAGGGGGCTATGTCAGAGGTAACTGCAAACAACTTAATATAAAGAAAGAATGTTACGAAACACTGATGATTAAGCTAGAATTGCCTTTTATTCAATGATGAGAAGGTTTATTTTCATCATGGCAAAGGAAATACTTTCAAATATTTTAATACAGAGATGAAATGAAAATTAACAAGATTGCTCTGGAATTTATACAGAAAATAAATCAATAAGGAGTTTGAACATATTCGGAGGCATGAAATAGGAGGTTCTTGTAATATGTAATAAATAATGAAGTCCATACTAAAGAAAAGGCAGTGAAAGTACAGACAATATATTATAAGAAAATCTTTAAGAGAAAAAAATGTGTAGAGTTGACTTACCATATATAATTATAGTATGAAGCAGGAAAATTAGCAATTTTTCATTTTGTTCATCAAATCACAGTATTACCCATTAACAACACACTCTGCTCTGAGAAACGGAAGTCTCTTTTCTAATATCTTAATGTCTGAATTCCTCTGCCTCAGTCTCAGCTTTGAAATTTTGGTAACTTTTACTTACTATACTGTCAGATGTATGATTCATTTCATCATCTGTAGTCATCCTCTGAAACAAGAGGATGACTTATAAAATAGGAGTAAGATATAAAGAAGAAACTGCAACCCTCAGATTCATGACTAACTCTTTACAATATTACCTTCACTTTTTATTGGAACCACAGTTTTGGATCAAAGTATGTCAGTCAGAACAAACAAGTTATGCTGAAAAAATAAACAGCTTACAAATCTCATTGGTTTAAGAGCACCGAGATTTATTTTTGATATATACTATATGTCCATCACAGACTAGGCAATAACATTATGATTACTAAGGAACTCAGGGGAAAAGCCACAATCTCAAATGTTGCTTGTGCTGCAAGAGGGGACAATTCTAAAGAGTCTCACATTGGGAATTTAGTGCTTTGGTCTGGAAATGACACCAACTATTCTGGTACATGGAATTGAAATACTACTGGCATCTGAGGTTGTGCTACAGTACAGGCTAACTGCATTTTTCTGAGCCTACTGGGAATAATCTCCAAATGCTAGCAGTGAGTGAGAAAGATAACTCTTAAACAGTTTGATGAAGAATAAGTTTGAAGACCTCAGTAGATGAAGCTTGGCTCAGTGGCAACACCTCTAGGAAGAATTAATTTAGCAAAAAATAAATAAATAAATAAATGAATTGCACAATGTCAGGGATTTAAGCAGGCAACATTCTTTTGTGCTACCAAATTAAACTTGACATTAAAATCATGCCATAAATCACTGATGAAAAGGTTGATAATGTGCTCAACAATTAGCTAAAATATACCTGTGCTGAAAGTAATTCTGTAAAGGACGTATAAAGTATTTCAAGGGAGTAGATCTAAAGAAATACCAAAAGGATTCATAATCCTTAACCATAAATATTTTATGGTATACTAGAAACAGCATTAACTCTGGGGACTAAAGTTTGGCTTCCAGGCCACTTTCCATCATGAACTAGGTGTTTGGTCAAGAGTAAGTAATATAACACTCTGAAGTTGATTTACTTGTTTATATAACATAGGTGGGTGTAAGTTAGGAGTCAGAGAATACTAAGGACCTTGGGCCAAATGTGTCCCATGGCTTGCTTCTTTATAGCCCTTGAGCTAAGAATACTTTTTATATTTTTAAAGTGAAAAAGAAGAAGGCAGAAGAAGGAAGGAAGTAGGGGGAGGGAGAAAAAACTGTGTGATTTCAGCATTTTTTACTCGAGACCTAAAATATTTACTATTTGGCTCTTAATAGAAAAAGTCTCTGGATATTATCTTTGTGGTTACAATGAGCATTATATTTAGCATACTAAATTTAAAACAATCTAATTTGGGTTGATACCAACTGAACTTTAAAAGCATACACCGTGGTCAGGCACAGTGTCTTATATCTGTAATCCCCAAACTTCGTGAGGCTGAGGCAGGAGAATCTCTTGAGGCCAGGAATTTGAGAGCATCCTGGACAACATAGCAAGAATTCATCTCTACAAAAAAATAGAAAAATTAGCCAGTGTGATGGAGCACACCTGTAGTTCTGCCTATTTAGGTAGCTGAAGCAGGAAGGCTCACTTGAGCACAGGAGTTCGAGGCTATAGTAAGTTATAATCACGCCACTGCACTCCAGCCTGGGTGACAGAGTGAGGCCCTGTCTCTAAACACACACACACACACACAAATAAATGGATAAATAATTTTTTTAAAAAAAGTGTACACAAACTTTGTTCCTATACAAACTCCATGATCTCTCCTTCGTATTATTGTTATCATCACAGATTGCTTCTTTGAAATAAAAAAGTGATTCTAAAGACCAAAAATGACATACTTGCTTTTATATCTGCCCAAGTATTTATATCTATTAGAAATTTTCATTTCTTCATATGGCTTTGAGTTACTGTCTAGGGTCCTTTCATTTTAACCAGAAGGCCTCCCTTTAGCATGTAGTATAGGTACAGTAGTAATAAATTCTATCAGCTTTTGTTTATTTGAGAATGTCTTAATTACTCCTTCATTTTTAAAAGACAATTTTTTCATGTATACCATTATTGGTCGACAGTTTTTCTTTTGTATTTCAGCACTTTAAGTACATTATTTACTGTCTTCTGGCCTCCATGGTTTCTAATGAAAAAATCAGCTCCTAATTTTATTGAGCATCTCTTGCACATAATGAGTCTCTACCATCTTGCTGCTTTTAAAAATTCTATCTTTGTCTTTGGCTTCTGGCAATTTGATAACAATATGTATCACTGTGGCTCTTTTTGAGTTTATCCTACTTGGAGTTCATTGAGCTTCCTGGATTTGTAGGTTCATGTTTTTCATAAAATTTGGGGAGGATTAATTCATTATTTCTTCAAATATTCTTTTTCATCTTTTCCTCTCTCTTCTGCTTCTGGGATTTTTACAATGCAAATATTGGTCACAGCTTGATGGTGTGCCAGAGATCCCTTAGGCTCTGTTCACTTTTTAAAAAATTCTTTTTCCTTTTTGCTTCTCAGACTTGATAATTTCAATTGTTCTGTCTTCAGGTTTAATAATTCTTTCTTCTGCCTGCTAAAATCTGTTGGACCCTGATAGCAATTTTTTCACTTTGGTTATTGTGCTTTCTGGTTAGTTCGTTTTTATAATTTCTTTTTGATTAATATTCAATATTCTCACTTTGTTCATATGTAGTTTTCCTGATTTCTTTAGTTCTTTGTGTTTTCCTTTAGCACTTTGAACATATTTAAGATAGTTGTTTCAAAGGTCTATGTGTAGTAATTTCAATTATCTGCACTTCCAGGATGGTTTATATCAATTTATTTTGTTCATTTGAATGAGCCATACTTCACTTTTTCGTTTGCATTGTGATTTTTTTTTCTTTCTTTTTTTTTTTTTAGACAGAGTCTCACTCTCTTGCCTGGGGTGAGTGCCATGGCATCAGCCTAGCTCACAGCAACCTCAAACTCCTGGGCTTAAGCAATCCTACTATCTCAGCCTCCGGAGTAGCTGGGACTACAGGTATGCACCATCATGCCCGGCT
>RJWJ010024603.1:0-24682 GCA_004363605.1 Indri indri | reverse complement strand
ACTACAGGCATGCACCACCATGCCCGGCTAATTTTTTCTATATATATTTTTAGCTGTCCAATTAATTTCTTTCTATTTTTGGTAGAGACGGGGTCTCGCTCTTGCTCAGGCTGGTCTCGAACTCCTGAGCTCAGAACGATCCGCCCGCCTCGGCCTCCCAGAGTGCTAGGATTACAGGCGTGAGCCACCGCGCCCGGCATAACATCCATTTTTAAAACAGGAAAACCAAGGCACTAAAAGGTTAAATAATATAACCAAGATTAAAAGATAAAAACCTAAAAAGTTAAGTCACACTATTTTTACTCTATCCTGATTAAATCTGAAAATATCATTCCCACTAATATTTTTAGTTAACTATATTTACTGAATCAAAATTCATTATGAGAGACTGTTGCTCTAAATGCTTACTTTCAGAACAAAGACAACAAGGAACTTGATGAACTACTTTTCCAATCATAGGTTTCATTAACAACTGTCTGCGACCCTACAAGGTTCACATTCCCACGAAGTTTGCTCCTTAAAGGCAAATGAATTTCCTAACTCTACAGATGACTCAAATAAAACATCATGGGTACGACATAGCAGACCAAAATCAAAACTGAACCCTTTGTATGCCAATTAATTTCATAAACTATAAATCCTGATAAATGTGAAATAAGAGAATTGGTATCTTAAAAAATGGGAAGGCCAGGCCGGTGGCTCACGCCTGTAATCCTAGCACTCTGGGAGGCCGAGGTGGGCGGATTGTTTGAGCTCAGGAGTTCGAAACCAGCCTGAGCAAGAGCAAGACCCCGTCTCTACTAAAAATAGAAAGAAATTAATCGGACAACTAAAAATATATAGAAAAAATTAGCCGGGCATGGTGGCGCATGCCTGTAGTCCCAGCTACTCGGGAGGCTGAGGCAGGAGGATCGCTTGACCCCAGGAGTTTGAGGTTGCTATGAGCTAGGCTGACGCCACGGCACTCTAGCCCAGGCAACACAGTGAGACTCTGTCTCAAAAAAAAAAATGGGAAAAGCCCAAGGTCAACCGCTCATTCCATGCTTCAATCCCCTGTAGCTGCGTATTTCCAATGATTGATATTGTTGATGGCACAGAGGCATAGAGGCATGTTCGGTAAAACTGTCTCTTGTAGAGCAGATGAAAGAGATGTAGAAAAGCTTAAAGAATTATTCGAGAAAGAAGAAAAAATTTAATATTGCTGCTTTCATGTTACCCAAATGATGATGACTGGCTATCCTCCAACTTCACTTAAAAAAAAAAAAAAAAAAGAGAGTGAGCTAAAATTGTGATATGTTTCTCTGCTTTGGGGGAACCATGGTCCTACATTAAGTAGATAAATAGATTACCCAATGTTCAATGCTTTGCTTCACAATATTAACTATAGCAAGAGTCACAAGTGGGTCTCAAGGTAGAAAAATCCATAAAACATCAGTCTGAATTATTCCAAATCTATTTGACAATCAGATTATCTGGGGGAATTTTTTCTTTGTTTAACACATGTAACCAGACTCCATATCAGACCTACCAAATCAAAATCTCCAGGGAATGAGGGCCAGGTATCAGCATTTTTTAAAGCTATCTAGATGATCCCAGTGATCAGCTTATCATTCATCCATCTATTTATTGACTCGATAAAGGTTGACTACAGGCAGTGCGCCTGGTGCTGGGGAGGTAGGGGTAAAGGAAACAGACAATCTAGACTCTACCCACTTGGAACTTAGATAGATACAATGAACAGCCAGATGGGGACTGTGGCAATCTGGAGAGTGAAGCTCCTAGACATTAGCTTTACTAGTTAGTTGAATGTTTCCATGAAGGAATGTATGCTTGACATTGCCATATGTGACTTTTCAAGAAGGCAAGGGGAAAAGGGGGCAAAAATAAGACAAAACATGACAAACGGCACAAAGAAGACAGAAATTAGTCCAAAATAACAGAAATCATAACAAAAGTAAACAGGTAAAACATGCCTATAAAAAGACAGACTCTCAGATGAGAAATGAAAAAGAAAGATAACGTTAACAACATACTGCTCACTACAAATACACTTAACATTTAACTGTCATGTGAGTTGTATTTAACGCATGCTAGTTTTGAGCCCAGGGCCTCATGGAGCATATGCAACTCGCATCTCTTTACATTGGGAACTGAGAAAACTATTTTTCAAGTTGCATATAACTCACACACAGAAAACAATAAAAAATAACAAATTTTTCATTAAATTAGAAAGGATCACTTCGTTTTCGAAGCCATTATTCTATTTTCATAATAAAACACCATGGCCCCAAGGAAAAAAAAATTTTCTAGTGTGGCAGTCAATGTGTTAAACAACACACAGAAAGTTTGAAATAAAAGAATGGAAATATACATGCCAGGAAAAACACATCGGAAAAAAGCTAGGGTAACATTGTTAATACCAAAAAGAAAAAAGGAATTTAAGGAAAACAGTATTTAAAAGGACCAAAAGGAGTACTTCAAAAAATAATTATGCACTTACATGTACCAAATAATATAGCCTTGAAATACAGACTTGAAAGTTTCACCTAAAATTGAAGCTGTCAGAATTATAAGATTAAATTATAAATCCAGTCACAATAGGAAAATTTAAAATACCCCCCCCAAAACTTATGAATCAGAAAAAAAAAATTAGGATGAAGAATGTCTGAAGAATACGAATAAGCCAAATGGAACACAAACACACTTCTCTGCAACATACAGAAAATCAGAATATTTCACCCTTCAAAGAATAAGCATTATATTAAATTAGAAAAGCAAAAGTTAGAGAAACTGAAAAACCAAAAAACTTCATGACGGGAAGGGCGGAAAAACAACTAGCATCCCATCAGGGCTTTCAACAGTGACGCCAATTTAGAAGATTGTCATAGTTAAATATTTGAATAATTCTCTCCTTTGCTGAAAAGCTACTCATCCCTCCCACAAAAATAAAAAATAAGGGAAAGGCTAGAAAATTTAATGATATTTATAAAAAATAAATTGTAGGCCGGGCGCGGTGGCTCACGCCTGTAATCCTTGCACTCTGGGAGGCCGAGGCGGGCGGATCGTTCTGAGCTCAGGAGTTCGAGACCAGCCTGAGCAAGAGCGAGACCCCGTCTCTACCAAAAAATAGAAAGAAATTAATTGGACAGCTAAAAATATATATAGAAAAAATTAGCCGGGCATGGTGGCACATGTCTGTAGTCCCAGCTACTCGGGAGGCTGAGACAGTAGGATTGCTCGAGCCCAGGAGTTTGAGGTTGCTGTGAGCTAGGCGGACGCCACGGCACTCGCCCCAGGCAAGGGAGTGAGACTCTGTCTCAAAAATAAATAAATAAATAAATAAATAAATAAATAAATAAATTGCAATGAAAACTGGAAATAGTGTGATGACTATCCATAAAAGAAAAGGCAACGTCATGCTTTGGTTAACAGGCCAGTTTCTGAAGCCAGCTGCCTGTATTCACATCTGGGCACTGGTACTCATGAACTGCAAGATTTCATAAAAGTTGTTACACATCTCTCCACAGCTATTAGCTCCTCTATACAATGGGGATAATAAGTGTACCTACTTCATACAGTTCTTGTGAAAATTAAATGAGGTAATATTAGGTTGGTACAAAAACAACTGTAGTTTCAGACTGTGAATTTTAAATCATTAAAACTAGGCTTAAACACATCTTTATTAATCAAAATAGGAAACATTACAATCAACACATTTTTGCCAATGAGAAATAAGTTTGTTTATTCCTGTAGTGTAAAACTCTGTGCTTCAGGATTCCACGAACTCCTGGAAAGCATTTTCTGCATCCTGCTGGTTGTGGAAGCATTTTCCCTGCAAAAAGCTGTCAAGATGTTTGAAGAAGTGGTAGTCGGTTGACGAGAGGTCAGGTGAATATGGCGGATAAGGCAAAACTTCGTAGCCCAATTCCTTCAACTTTTGAAGTGTTGCTTGTGTGACATAGGAGTCGTCGTGGAGAAGAATTGGGCCCTTTCTGTTGACCACTGCTGGATGCAGGTGTTGCAGTTTCCAGTGCATCTCATCAATTTGCCAAGCATAGTTCTCGGATGTAATGGTTTCACCAGGATTCAGAAAGCTGTAGTGGATCAGACCGGCAACAGACCACCAAACAGTGACCATGACCTTTTCTGGTACAAGTCTGGTTTTGAGAAGTGCGTTGGAGCTTCTTCTTGGTCAACCACTGAGCCGGCTGTCGCCAGTTGTTGGATAAAATCCACTTTTCGTGGCACATCACAATCCGATCAAGAAATGGTTTGTTGTTGTTGTGTACAATAAGAGAAGATGACACTTCAAAATGACAATATTTTTGATTTTCGGTCAGCTCATGAGGCACCCACTTTTTCACCTTTCCAATTTGCTGCAAATGCTGAACGACCATAGAATGGTCGACCTTGAGATCTTCGGCAACTTCTCATGTAGCTGTAAGAGGATCAGCTTCGATGATTGCTCTCAGTCGGTCATTGCCAACTTCCGATGGCCGGCCACTGTGCTCCTCATCTTCAAGGCTCTCATCTCCTTTGCAAAACTTCTTGAACCACCACCGCCCTGTACGTTCGTTAGCAGTTCCTGGGCCAAATGCATTGCTGATGTTGCCGGTTGTCCCCACTGCTTTATAGACCCATTTTGAACCTGAATAAGAAAATCGCTCGAATTTGCTTTTTGTCTAATATCATTTCCATAGTCTAAAATAAATATAAACAGCAAGTAATAAGTCATTAGCAAAAAAAAAAAAATAAAGTGAGAAATGCGCATTAAAATGATGTATAACATAACCACGTTTATTTAAGAATGTATTCCAATATCAAAGGGCAAATTTCAACAATGCTAAACCCACAATTACTTTTGCACCAACCTAATAATATATGCAAAGAGCTTAGAACAGTGCCTAGCCACTATCACCTTTAGAAAATGTTACCATGCTACTAAACACAATAAGGTAATCTCTATGTGTACTAATAGAAGATGCTCAACATGTATTAGGGTTAAAAAAGACAAATTGCAAAACAGTAAGTAAACTATGCATGAAAACACATATAAAAAAGAAATATGTGTTTAATAAACATAAATGCCTATATATACATTTTTCCTAGAAGAATACACAAATTGTTAACAGTTATCTTCTGCAAGTGAGACTAGAAGAAGCAAACATTTTGTTTCTGTGTTGTGTGAATTTGTTTCTATATTACTTTCATATATTTTAAATTTACAGCAAATGTGTAAAAATCATTTTTCACAATTCAGCTATTTTGCCTCCATAATCCTAAAACAATAAGCCTAAAACTGTTATTTCCACAAATAATTCGGTTTGCTCTATTTCTACATTCTTTCCTTTGCACATAAAACAATGGTTCTCAAACCAAGCTGCCAAGTTACCATGGTATTCCACAGGCTGGAATGAAGTATCAGGCCACTAAGATCCAAGCATAATAGCTTTTCCTGAGTCACAGAAATATGTGAATTAATGAGGACAATTCTCTCAAAAAACTCTCTAAGTCCTGGCATCTACTACACTTTTACTGGTAGATGACGAAACAAATTAACAATATGTAAATTTAAAATAATATCTATTTACAAGGAGTTGATTAGGCTTACTTCTACAGCTTTTTTATGGATGTGTATGCTTATAGTGAATTCATATTATATAAATCCAATAAAGTCATTTTCTGCTAGTAAAATTGTTTCTAGTTTATAAGACAGTTTATCATGGGTTCTGAAACAAACATGGTAGCTCCATCATCTGAATAAATTTGATAATCACTGCTCTAAATTTACCTCCTGAGCCCCTGCAGGAAAATTATAACGCAGATATGTTGAGAAAACATATATTTTGTTTAGCTGTCCTTTTAAAAATATTTCATGACTCTAGACCCTTAAAGAAAGCAAATATCTGAAATAGCTATTATTAGAAATAATGACTGGGCATGTACGTAGCTCACACCTGTAATCCTAGCAATCTGGGAAGCCAAGGCTGGAGAATCATTTGAAGCCAGGCATTCAAGACCAGCCTGAGCAACAGCAAGACCCTGTCTCTACAAAAAAAAATTTTAAATTAGCCCAGTGTGGTGGTGCATGCCTGTAGTCCCAGCTACTCAGGAGGTTGAGGCAGGAAGATCACTCAAGCCTAGGAGTTCAAGGCTGCAGTGGGCTCTGACAACACCCATGTGCTCTAGCCCAGGCAACACAGGGAAACCCTGTCCCAAAAAAACCCAACCAAACAAACAAAAAAAACCAACAACAATTAACATTTACTGAGCATGTACAACATGCCAGCAACTGTGCCAAGCACTTCACCTGTGTGTTATCATAAATCCTCATAATAATTTTATCAAGTAGATATTATTCTTACCCCCATTTCCTTCTGATTAATTGAAGCCCAGAGAGGTTAACTAATTTGCTCAAAGTCACACAGCCAACAAATAGGTAGAGCCACTAAAAATTGGGTAGCACCTAAGCCTGTGGCAGTCAAGGAGTGGTAAGAGATTATCACATACAAAATAAAATTCTGAGAGATGGTGTGATGAAGTAGAAAGAGTACTGGACTGGGCACAAGCAGAACTAAATCTGGATTCCATTTCTCCCACGAGACACTCAAGACAAAAACTTAACCCCTCTGGCTTCAGCTGCCTGGTCTGTAATAAGACAATGTTAAGAGTAGTTCTAATGCAATTTTAAACTCTAAGTAAACTGCTGAATACAACCTTAGCACTGATAAGGTAGCCAAAGCAAGAGAATGAAAATAAAGGCTGGGTCGACTAGCCCAGGGCAGTATTACCCTAAGAGAAATCTCTACCACAGCAGTCTCAATTTTTGAAACAGATAACAGCTGATTCATAAGGATGCCCATTAAAAATAAGTCCCAAACCCCTTTCCAGGCCTGCTGAATTAGAAACCATGGGGCATGGCCAGGTGCGGTGGCTCACACCTGTAATCCTAGCACTCTGGGAGGCCAAGGCGGGCGGATTGTTTGAGCTCAGGAGTTCGAGACCAACCTAAGCAAGAGTGAGACCCCATCTCTACTAAAAATAAAGAAATTAGCTGGACAACTAAAAATATATAGAAAAACTAGCCGGGCATGGTGGCGCATGCCTGTAGCCCCAGCTACTCGGGACGCTGAGGCAGAAGGATCGCTTGAGCCCAGGAGTTTGAGGTTGCTGTGAGCCAGGCTGACGCCACGGCACTCTAGCCCCGGCAACAGAGTGAGACTCTGTCTCAAAAAAAACAAAAACAAAAAAAAACCATGGGGCATGATCTGAGACTCTAAATTTTAACAACTCCTTAAGTGACCTGTGCTGAGAACTACTGCTCTAACAACTGCAGGGAGAATACAGCTCAATGTAAAGATATATTTTACCCCTTACGCTGTCTGAAGTTAAGACTTCTTTCAAACTGCTTAATTAAAAAAAATTTTAACAGCTTTCTTAAGATATAATCACCAATTAATCCTAGTGCACAACTCAATGGTTTTTAATGTAATGAGAGTTGTGCAATCATGACCACAATTAATTCTGGACCATTTCATCACCCCGAAAGAAACCCCATCCCATGAGCAGGCGCCCCCCACTCCTTCCCCCGACTAATCTACTGTCTCTATAGATTTACCTATTCTGGACATGTTATATAAATGGAATTATACAATATGTGGTCTTTTGTGAATGGCTTCTATCACTTAGCATGTTTCATTACACGCTTTATTCATTTTGTAGCATATATCAGTACTTCATCTCTTTTTTTTAAATTTTGAGACAGTCTCATTCTGTTGCCCAAGATGGAGTGCAGTGGTGTGATCATAGTTCACTGTAGCCTCAAACTCCTGGGCTCAAGCAATCCCCCTGCCTCAGCCTCTTGAGTAGCTGGGACTACAGGCGTTTGGTGTGTCCTACTAATTTTTTCATTTTTTGTAGAGACAGGGTCTCGCTGTGTTGCCCAGGGTGGTCTCAAACTCCTGGGCTCAAGCAATCCTCCTGCCTCCGCCTCCTAAAGTGCTGGGATTACAGGAGCGAGCTACCATGCTCAGCTCTTCACATCTTTTTATTGCCAAATGATATTCCATTGTAAGGATATATAATATTTTATTCATCTATTCATCAATTGATGGGTAGTTTTTTCTAAAATTACATAATTGTAATAAAGAAAAAATTAGATTAGGTAAAAACATTTACATTAAAAATTTTCCAGGTTAATACATCAATTATAATCTATTCACTATAGTCTTACAATACATAAAATGAACTACTTACAGTTATTAGTATACTTTCACATATTTTTACTGATATTAAATAGGCTGCCAAAATATGAATATGATTATCACATGTTTAAATAATGGAGGTTAATATTTTTTAAACCAAATCCTGTTTCTTTCTAAACCAGCTTAAATAATGGAGGTTAATATTTTTTAAACCAAATCTTGTTTCTTTCTAAACCAGTTGTTGAATTCTGATTCTGCCACCAGAGGTTATAGCTTCTGTACTGGAAAATTACTGACTTCACTTTCCAGTTCACAATTGCTCTCCTTGTTTCACTTTCTTAAAAAAAAAACCTCCATGGACTTGCTCCAGTCTACTTCACAGACCTTATTTCTTTCTACTCCCTTTCTTACATTTCTAGTGCTGACCTACTAATTGTCCTTCCCGGCAAATCTGTCAGTTTGTGTCAGCACTTCTAATTGAAAGCCGGGACAACCACATGGATTTTCCTCAATCTTTTTTTTTTTCTTTTTAACTTCGGAGTTCTTTTATTAAGCTTTCAATCTGAAACTTTATCCTGTTTCAATTTAAATTTCTTTTCCTACTTTATATCTAGTCAAAAGTTTTCTTCTAATAATTGACAAGTTTCAAGGCACAAACATCTTTCCCACTGGCCTCAGTGTGGTCAGGGCCATGTCTATTTTGGTCACTCTCTTGCTCTCAGAACTTAAGAGAGATTATGGGTAGTTATTCATATACTGTTCCCAGATAGATAGATCGAATCAAAGAAATGCAGCTTGAAGTAGATTTTCATAATAATAGCTGACATCTACTCAACTTCTATGTGCAAGGTCTTGTGCTAAACATTTTCATGTGTTATCTTGTTCAACTTTCTTTCATATAGTCCTATTAAATAGGTAATTATGCATTTCCCCACTTCCCAATTTTAGAGATGAAGAAACTGAGATTAAGTAAGATAATTAGAGATTACGTAAGCAATGGAGCCAGAACTCAAACCCAGGTCTGCCTCCAGGGCCCATAAACTTGACCACTGTGAAGCTCTATTCACACACGGTAAAGACAACAGAGCTAAACACAGAACAGTCAGTGAAGGAGAAGGAAAGACCCTTGACCCTGGACCACCACTCAGGTACCAAGGGAGATGATCCAAAGACAGCCTGCCCTGCTCGGGTCTCCAGTAGAGAAAGCAGGCATGCTCTTTCTATGATCTTCCTTCAAACACACACAAATATGAACAGGATAGAAGAGGAACAAAAATTTCCAGGAGCCATAAAATGTTTTCCCTTGACACTAGGTCCTCTTAGGTAAAACTCGCTCTTAGGTAAAACTAGCCTGTTCTGAGTGGTTTACATCTCATCATTTCTGAAAAAACGTTCTGTGCCAAGCTGAAAAACCAAACAAAAAGGCCCAATCAGAGAAGAGTCAGGGCAAGGACAGACGCTAACACCCAACTGCCAGTTTCTTCTGGTTCTAATCCAGTGACAGACACCACCTCAACACTCACTTCATCATTGTCAAAACAGGGAAGCAAGGAACAAATGTTTTTAAGGATTAATTTATTTTTTGCTACATAGTAGTTTAATGCTACAATGATATTAGGTTATCAAAACAAATACTTTTCCATTGTCTATTCATATATAAATTGTCTTCGTGAAACAAATTTATATTGATAAGAACAGGGGTTTACAATTTTTAAGGGTTTAGATGCATAATAAATATATTTTCAGGACTAGCTGGGACATGAGGATATTTTAATCTTGCCTCTTCTAGTAATATTTTTCCTATGCAGTAACTGAAAAGTCATTCTAAAAGGCATCTTCTAACTTCTGAGTGGGTTAATGTATCAAAGTTCCCTTTCAGTGCAGTCTGAAAATTAGAAATTAATTGTTCCCACAGAAAAAGTTATAAAATGTTCCAGTATTAGGCCACAATAGATTAAATTGAAAGTACAGTGCGAAAGTGGTCTGAGCCTCACGCCCACCTTATAACCCCTTGAGCAGGACAAGGGCAGATCAGTGTCATGGAGTCCTCAAGAGCTAGATGTGAAGGGCAGCGGTGAGGAGAAACAGGTGTGAAGACCCCAAGAAAGCCATTCTCAATGTGAGGGCAGGACCGCTACCACCTCCTGGGCCGGAAGGCCTGGCAGGAGGGGCACCTTTTCTTGAGTCAGAAACTTCCTGCATACATACGCTACTGTATGTGGTTTATAAAATGGATTATGCAACTGTTGTGATTTCTCCAGCCTTGATATAAATTCACTGAGGGAGTTCCTAGCCAAATAATATCTATAAACAATATATAACCATTTATTATCATTTTATTATCTTTATTTTTACAGATGAGAAAAGAGAGACTATGAAGATGAAGTTACTTGCTTAGAATCACAGAGCAAGTGACACAGCAGGGAACCCAACAGACAAAAGTCCCTGCCCTCCAAAGCTTATATTCTAGAAAGGCAGAGAGACAATAAATGAGATTAATAAATAAATTACAGTACATCAGAAGGCGCTAAGGGCTATACAGGAAAATAACATGTGAAGTGCAGGGATGGCTGATGTAGGGGCGTGCCATTGTAAACAGGATAGTTATGTGGCTTTCATGTCACATCTGCTACACAGGAACACAATGGAAAGGAGGTAAGCGGGTAGGTATGTGACTATCCAGGGAAAGAGAGTTTCACACAGGCTCCCAAGCCAGTGCAAAAGCCCTGAGAAGGGAGTGTGTCTGGACCATTCTGTCAACAGCAAGGTAGCCAGTGTGTGTGAAGAAAGTGACCAAGAGAGCATGAAATGAGAAGTAACGGAGTGCCAGAGCAACGTGGGCCCTGTCAGCTGCGGTAAGGACTATGACTTTCACACTAAGGGAGATGGGGAGCCACCAAAGGTAGTGACGCATGACATAATATCACAGATATGAATGCCTCTGGCTCCTGACTAAGGTAGACTCTAGTGGAGTAACGGTAGCAGGGAGGAATGCTGGTGAGAAGTGGGCAATTTCCAGCTACAGTTTGAAAGCAAAACTGAAAGCATTTGCTAACAGACTGTTAGGTATGAAGAATCCAAGGTGACTCCAAGGTTTCTGTCTTGATCATATATGTACAACATCAAGAATAGGTCTGGGCAATCAGGAATTCCATTTTAGACAGATTAAGTTTGAGATATGCCCACTGATATGTCAGAGTGGGCTTTAATGCTGGTAGTTGATTTCAGGGGAGAAATACAGGTTGGAGATATCAAGTTGTACATCATCAGCACAGAGATATTTAAAACAGTGAGACCAGTTGAGATCACTGTCCTAGATTTGAGAGTTTGAATGAACAGAAGAAAAAAAGAATTCATCAGGAGTTTCCTTTTTCCAAAATAATGAAGAACTGTCAGCAATTTAATATTATCTAGCTAAACTTGAAGGGTTTTTTAAATGTATAATAATACTAATAACTTGTTAAACCAATGTAATACATATTTCAGACAAAGGTATAATCAATCACATTCTTCATCCACATATTTCTTCTTTAAAAAGCAAGATTCTTTTTGTATGTTTAAAGCATCAGGAAAGATAGCAAAGATGATTTCTGAAAGTGAATTTATAGACCATCTAATCCAGTAACTTTGTTTTACAAAAGGAAGATGAAGCCAAAGAGAGGTTAAATGACTTGCCTAAATTCACACAACTAATCAGTGGTAAGCTACAGTACTGGGCTGCAGACTCCCAACCCCGTGTCTCTTCCACTGTATCACCATCGCTTTTTCTGATTAAGGAGTTCCAGCTGATCTTCTTGCAAAGCAGTGCTTCCCGGCCTGTATCTATCTTAACACACCCGACCATTATTCACTGTCACCACAAATGACAACTGTTTAGGGAGAGGGCAGTATCTGAAAAAGCTCCTTAGGTGATTGCAACAACTACCCCTCACCCCCACAGGTGTACCATGTCCAAGGAAAAGAAAGGATAAGCATCACTTAATGACAATATAGAGAGCTGTGGAGGATTAGCTTCTACTATCTTCTGAGCCTAATCATGTGGTCTTATTTTCTAATGTTACTATTAAGTTTTCTGATCTCTAAGTATGTGTTGTAGGTTACACTTCTTGTCACCAGATCAAAGCCCAATTATTACAAGCTATTGGGTTGGTGCAGAAGTAATAGTGATTTTAGCATTGTTGAAATTTGCCCTTTGATATTGGAATACATTCTTAAATAAACTTGGTTATGTTATACATCATTTTAATGTACATTTCTCGCTTTATGTTTTTTTTTGCTAATGACTAATTACTTGCTGTTTATTTTATATTTATTTTAGACTATGGAAATGATATTAGACAAAAAGCAAATTCGAGCGATTTTCTTATTCAAGTTCAAAATGGTTCATAAAGCAGCGGGGACAACCAGCAACATCAACAATGCATTTGGCCCAGAAACTGCTAACGAACGTACAGGGCAGTGGTGGTTCAAGAAGTTTTGCAAAGGAGACGAGAGCCTTGAAGATGAGGAGCACAGTGGCCGGCCATCGGGAAGTTGACAAGGACCAATTGAGAGCAATCATCGAAGCTGATCCTCTTATAGCTACAAGAGAAGTTGCCGAAGAACTCAACGTCAGCCATTCTACGGTCATTCGACATTTGAAGCAAATTGGAAAGGTGAAAAAGCTCAATAAGTGGGTGCCTCATGAGCTGACTGAAAATCAAAAAAAATTATCATTTTGAAGTGTCATCTTCTCTTATTATACACAATTACAATGAACCATTTCTTGAGCAGATTGTGATGTGCCAGGGAAAGTGGATTTTATCCAACAACTGGCGACAACCGGCTCAGTGGTTGACCGAGAAGAAGCTCCAACACACTTCTCAAAGCCAAACTTGTACCAGAAAAGGTCATGGTCACTGTTCGGTGGTCTGTTGCCGGTCTGATCCACTACAGCTTTCTGAATCCTGGCAAAACCATTACATCCGAGAACTATGCTTGGCAAATTGATGAGATGCACTGAAAACTGCAACACCTGCATCTGGCAGCGGTCAACAGAAAGGGCCCAATTCTTCTCCACGACGACTCCTGACTATGTCGCAGGAGCAACACTTCAAAAATTGAAGGAATTGGGCTAAGAAGTTTTGCCTCATCCGCCATATTCACCTGACCTCTCGTCAACCGACTACCACTTCTTCAAGTATCTTGACAACTTTTTGCAGGGAAAACGCTTCCACAACAAGCAGGATGCAGAAAATGCTTTCCAAGAGTTCGTGGAATCCCAGAGCTACAGGAATAAACAAATTTATTTCTCATTGGCAACAATGTGTTCATTGTAATGGTTACTATTTTGGTTAATAAAGATGTGTTTGACCCTAGTTACAATGATTTAAAATTCAAGGTCCAAAATCTCAATTACTTTTGCACCAACCTAATGTTAGCATACAAAAAAATAAACAAAAGCCTTTAGCTTTATGCTATGGTTTTAAATTGATTTAAACCATGGTTACGAAATCTTCATCAGAGTTAATGCCTAATTATTATTTAAGGTAGGCTTAAAATATAAATAAAAATATAACCTAATAACTGAAATTTGCTTAGAAAGCAAATTTTCTACTTAAAAATTTAAGACTATAGAATTACTAACATTATCACATAACTATCAATAAAGACTAACATATCAAGAAATTTAAATAGACCAATCCATTTGATAATGAAGAATAAATTTACTAAGAATTAGTCAGAGTTTGCCAATATGAAATAAAAGTTTTGAAAACATTGTGTGTACTATAAAGCACTTTTTATTATTGGCTGGGCGAAGGGGCTCATGCCTGTAATCCTAGCACTCTGGAAGGCCAAGGCGGGAGGATGGCTTGAGCTCAGGAGTTTTAACACCAGCCTGAGAAAGAGAGAGAACCACGTCTCTACAAAAAATAGAAAAATTAGCCAGGCCTGGTGGCACGTGCCTGTAGTCCCAGTTACTCAGGAGGCTGAGGCAGGAGGATTGCTTGAGCTTCGGAGTTTGAGGTTGTAGTGAGCTATGATCATGCCACTGCACTCTAGCCTGAGTAAAGGAGTGAGACTCTGTCTCCAAAAAAAAAAAGTTATTATTATTTATATTTATCTGATAAATAAAAAATATGATATTGTTAAAGATTATCACTTAATGATCCACACTGGAGAGGAGAGTGTTTCATGTGTTCATTCATTTATTCAAAAAAAATTTACTAAGTTCCTGCTATATATCCAGTATTGCACTGGGCTAGGAAATACAACTGGAAATAAGACATAGTTCCTCTCCTGAAGGATTTTATAGTCTAGTGGGGGACACACTTAGGAAAGCATGCAATTAAAATAGAGCAAACTGAGTGTCTCTCTAGGAAGAAAGACAAAATATCATCTATAAAGCACACTGGAGGGACAACTAATCCAGTCTAGGAAAACATCCAAGAAGAAGGGATCTCTAAGGCTCAGGCTTCAAAAACTGTGTGTTAGCTAGGCAAAGTGGGGAGTATGTTGTGGGCAGAAGAACAGCACTGCAGACATCTAGAAGTGAAAGAAAAGATGAGGCTTTCAAAGCCTTACAAATTGATCAATACTACAAAGTAAAGAGTAGGAGGGGGAAAGGCATGGAGACAGAGAGGTGTGCGTGATCAAACTATGTTAAATGAGCAAATAGCCTAAATACTGAGCAATGGAGGATCAGGTAAATTACAGTATGTCTACACAATGGAATAGTATGCAGCCATTAAAAAAATGAGTGTCATGTGCCTGTAGTCCTGGCTACTTGGGAGGCTGAGGTGGGAAGATTACTTCAGCTCAGGAGTTTGAGGCTGTAGTAAGGTATGACCAGACCACTGCACTCCAGTCTGGGCAACAGAGCAAGATCCCATCACAAAAAAAAAAAAAAAAAAAAGATGCTGAAATATATATGGTAACCTTTCATTAAAACAAGTACTTACTGAGCATCAGCATCTACTATCATACTGATCTAGGCAGGTGAAAAAATTAGGTTACAAACCAGTATGTCCACCTGTGATAAAATTTTTAGAAACAAACATACACAGGCTGGGCGTGGTGGCTCACACCTGCAATCCTAGCACTCTGGGAGGCCAAGGTGGGAGGATTGCTTGAGGTCAGGAGTTCATGACCAGTCTGAGCAACAGTGAGATCCCCTCTCTGTAAAAAATAGAAAAATCAGTCTGTAGTCCTAGCTACTCAGGAGTCTGAGGCAGGAGGATGGTGAGGTTGCAGTAAGCTATGATGGCGCCACTGCACTCTAGCCAGGACAACAGAGTGAGACCCTGTCAGAAAGAAAGAAAGGAAAGAAAGAAAGAGAAAAAACATACACTTGTCCATAAGGAAAAAGATAAGAAGAATATAAAATGTTAACAGCTATTATTGGTTGGGGAATGGAATTACAGGTAATATTTCTTTTTTTTAAATTTTCTAACATTTCCCTAATATAAAAATTAGTACGGTTAATCCTTGAACAAGACGGGTTTGAACTGTACAGGTCCACTTATAATGCAGATTTTTTTTCCAATAAAAGTTACACAAAGTGTGCCTGACTCTCCTGCCTCCCTGTCCACCTCTGCCACCCCTGAGACAGCAAAACCAACTGCTCTTCTTCCTCAGTCTCTCTGCCTACTCAACATGAAGATGACAAGGATGATGGCCTTTATGATGATCCACTTCCACTTAATGAATATAAATACATTTTCTCTTCCTTAGGATGGTCTTAATGACATTTTTCTTTAGCTTACTTTATTGTAAGATTACAGTATATAGTCCATATTACATTAAAAATATGTGTTAATCAACTGTTTATGTCATTTGTAAAGGTTCTAGTCAATAGTAGGCTATTAGTAAAGTTTGGGGGGGTCAAAAGTTACACCTGGATTTTCAACCATGCAGGAGGGTCACCAACCTTAACCCCTACATTGTTCAGAGTCAACCGTATGAACAATCCAAAGTAGATTAGAACTCTTTTCCTAGGGCCAAGTGCTATTAAAAGAAAACTATACATGTGGCTCGTCCACCAGAAGGTATGGCAAATGGTAGACATCTAAAATTGTATCTGTGTTTTTTAAGCAATTATCCAACTAACCTTTATTAAGTGCCTGCTTTGTACCAGGTACCAAAATATGGATAGGAAGATAAATGAGACACAGTCTTTGCCCTAACAGGGCTCACAGTAAAGTGGAACAGACAAATACGTAAACAGAAAGTGTGATGCGGTACAGTAACTGTTAACAGAGATATCACAAAGTACTACGGAAGCACTGAGGACAGAGACCTCTAGCATTTTATAAGTTGCTCTTTAATATCTGCCTCATATACTCCAGGGAGTCACGTTTATCCCACATCACCTTGACCTATTTGCCACATGAAAAAAAGGAGGGGACAGGGAATTGGGAGAGACTCTACACCAATCATACAAACTAGGTTTACAATGCAGTACTGAAGCACTAAACCTGCTTTACAAGGAGCCCATTGTAGAAACTACACAATGACCAGACCAGGAGACACTGATAATTATCAGACGGTCTACTCCTGCTCTTTAGCACTCTGGGTTGTCAAGGGCAGATACGCAATCAGGTCTGACTGCATACGAACAGAGTTTTCAGGTAGAGCCAAACAGCTAGAAAAGAGGAAGCCATACATCACCCATCTTTTACTGAAAGAAAACAAAAATGAAGGGCAATATAAAAACCAAGAAAGAGGGCTAAAGTCTACTCTTGTTTCGTCTGTCAAATAAACCAGAACAATTAATTTTCCCCTCTGCTTTCTTCTTAATAATTCTTCACAAACACTTGAAACATTTGCTTTAGTTTCCTACACTTATTTTGTCTTTTTCATTTCAGACATTTTTCTCTTTCACCTTACTATTTCCAATTTTCCTTTAACCATGATAGGAATAATCAAATATAAAATATCAATCTGGTCACTTTGAGTATTTAAACCTTTACAGAAACTTAGGAAAAAATATCTTCCCTAAAAAGTTAAAAGAAGGATGGGAAACATTTTGACAGTGTAGACCACATAAGTAATTGTAATTTGAGTTCTTACCTATGCCAGATATGCACTGTGAAATTTCATTAGAAGGAGAAATCTGTGGCTCATATAAAATGCTCATAATAAAATAATATTGTAACGACCGTGGCATTGGACCTAATTTAAAAATACTGTTTTGTTCGCACATGGCTAATCTTAATATTTAAAATGACTGTGTCTAGTATACATCAATTATAAATAAATTAATTTTTAAAAAATGACTGTGTCAACTCACAAAATACACAGGCAGGGGACTTTTGTAATTTATCTTACAATAATTCATTACATGTTCCTTAAGAAGTCACTGTAGATATGAGAACCTAATACCAACTGTAGCCACGTACTGCCTTGCTGACCCCTTTCCTGTTTCTTCCTCCACCTTAAGAATAAGCAACGCCCTCAAAAGCCTGCTCCAATCACCAGCACCCTGTTACTTTTATTCTGGTCAACCACACTTCTTAATACATGCCTTCCTGCCTCTCTTCCTTTGCTCCTCTACACCCTAAGCACCCCATTTCATTATCTCTTACCTCAAAACCTCTACTCGTTTCATTTTTACAACTTCTCTCTAGCCTCTCTCTCCCTATACATACACACACACACAGATACTCTCAACAATCTGGCCATGTACAACCCCTAAAGTTCAAAGAAAGCCCACCCGTTCTGGCCACCCTCTTTTCTGGGCATGTAGTGGAGCAAGCCTGAAGGGGAACACACAGGCTCCAGCGGGTCAGGCTGGAGAAGTGACGTCCGTAGTGGAGAATAGCAATCAGGTGCTGCTTAACCCTGTGGGCAAGCGCTGAAGACTCACCCAAACGGGTATAAGCCAGACAGCTTTCCTACGCCTAATGAGTGCCAACGACTAAGGGGAGACTGTAGTTTAACTCTGCTGTCTCTGTGCCTGCCACTTTTGAAGGTTTGCCAAATGAATGGTTTTATCTCATGGCGCCTGAAATAGTTCAACTGCTTCAAAGGAATGTTTGGAAGAGGAAATAATTTGCACAGTAATGATTTGCTAAGAATTAAACACTAACAGCCTTACTTCTGTTTTCTCTTACACTACAAGCATGGTCTCCATTGGTTTTTTTAGAGCTGCCCAAACTGCCTAAAATAGCTGCTTAATTTCTTTGCTCCACTTTTCGGAGGCATAATTAAATATGCAGGCTGGAGGAAGAAAACAAGAGTGGAATCAAATGGCACATATGCCCACATGACTGCATAGCTGGGTGTGTAGGCCCGCTGCTTGCCCCGGCGCGCCCCCCACTCACGTCGATATGGGACTGAGGAAAACCAGCGAAGACGTGGGTGAGCAGACAGCTGGGAGTGCCCCATCAGGGATGCATGTGCAGAGGCGGCAGAGAGTTCGCATACTTTGGATTTTTACACAAGGGATTATTAGGTTGAGTCACCAAACTAAAGGGTATATAATCTTTGACATTTAGAAGTTTTGAAATACACGATGTAGGAAAACTAGGAAATATTTATATTACTTACTCCTAACATTTTTCTTGTTTGGTATAGTTACATCTTCCTAAATAAACACATTTTTAAACCAAATTAGAAATGCACAACAATTATAAGATACTTCATATCCAAAATTCATTTCAAATGATGTTGGAAGCAATGATTCTTTCAAGAATATTCCCCCAAATTCCTGGTTCTTTCTTAAAAACAGTATTTTTGAATTCTGCCTAAGCCCTCCTTTAGAAGCCATGTAGAACTCAAATTACATTTTAGTGATCATAGAGAATAAAAAGTATATTTCCATCACCACTTACTTTCTGGCTGTATCTGTTCCAACATATCTTTAACATAAACCACTTGTTTATACCGGTTTTTTTCCCTAATAACAGTGAAACTCCATAAAGCCAAATTAACACCAATTTAGGAAAAGTTTAAATGTTATTAATACAACCTGTTTTAATGACTTCTTTGGACTATTCTTGAGACGTTTCTGTAAGTTTTAAATTACATCAAAATGAAAACTTTCCAAAAAACTTAAATGGTAAGGATATTTATTGGCTCCATGAGAAAGCATGCAATCCTGATAGTCACAGGCAACCATCTACAATCTCAAGAGGAAGCAGCTTTAGGATGAAGCTCAACTGTAGGCTAGAAAGCAGAAAGACAGAAAGAACCTGAGTATTTGACAAGATCACTGAGCTGCTAAATAAAGCCAACCCTGAAGCTCACCCCTCTTGGAGTTCCAGCTTCTGAGCCAATTTCCTTGTCATTTAAGTCAATTTAAGTTTTTTGTAACTTTTTGTTTTGATTTTTTTTTTTTTTTTTTTCTTTTGAGAAAGAGTCTTGCTCTGTTGCCCCAGGCAGAGCGCAGTGGCATCATCATAGCTCACTGCAACCTCCAACTTCTGGGCTCTAGCAATTCTCCTGCCTCAGCCTCTGGAGTAGCTGGGACTACAGGCACGCACCGTGATGCCTGGCTAATTTTTTCTGTTTTTTGTAGAGATGGGGTCTCACTCTTGCTCAGGCTGGTCTCGAACTCTAGAGCTCAAGTGATCGTCCCTCCTTGGCCTCCCAGAGTGCTAGGATTACAGGCGTAAGCCACCTCATCCAGCCTGTTTTAATATAATTTTAAACTTACAGAAAAGTCTCAAAAATATCCTTAGAATTCCTATATATCCTTTATCCAAATTTGTCAATAGTTAACATTTTGCCCCATTTGCTTTATTCACATATTCTCTCTCATGTGCACACACCTTTTGAAACCATTTGAGAGTAAGTTACATACATCATGCCTATCTCTACTCCAAATACTGTAGTGTTTATTTCTTGCTTATTTCTTAAAAATAAGGGCATGTCTTAGATGACCACAGTACGATTATCAAAATCAGGAAATTTGACATCAATACAATCTAATCCACAGTCTACGTTCAGATTCTAACACTTGTCCCCCCAAAATACGTTCTTTGTACTATTTTTCCTAACCCAGAATCACCCACTGCATTTGTCGTCATGCCTCATTCGTCTCCTTTAATCTAGAACAGCTCTTCAGCCTTTCAATTTCATGACAATGACACTTTTGCAGAGTAATAGGCCAAGTACTGGGTTCCTCTGGTGTTTGGTTTGTCTCATGTTACTCGGATTATGCATTCTTGGCAAGCATACCTGAGGGGTGGGACTGTGCCCCTTTCAGTGCGTCAGGAGGCACATGGTGTAGTCTGTGCCAACACGGTGATGTCGCCTTTGGTGACAGACTCTAAGGTGCCTCTGTGATTCCTACTTCCTGGTGTCCGTGCTGTGTGTGACCCCTTCCCTTTGAGTATGGGTGGGACTGTGACGTGCTTCTAACCAATAGAATGCAGTAAAGGTGATGGATGTTCAAGATTACAAGTACGTGATTATGTATACAAGATGTAGCTTCCACTGTGCTGGAGGCTCCTCCCCCTTGCAAGCTGTGAGGAAGCAGGTGGCCACATTGCGGAACCCACACTGCAAGCAACTGCAGACAGCCTCTAGGAGCTGAGGGCATCCTCCTAGCAAAAAAATAAAGCTGTCGGTCCTTCGACCACAGGAACTGAATGTGGCCCACACACACATGAGCAGGAAGTGTATCCTTCCCCAGATCACCCAGCCCCAGCTAACACCTGGATTACAATCTTAGGAGACCCTGAACCAAGGTCCTAGCTAAGCCAGGCCCAGACTCCTGACTCTAAGAAACTGAGAGATAATAAATGTGTGACTTTTTTAAGCTTCCAAATTTGTAGTAATATTGTTACACAGCAATATAAAACCAATTCAGTCACTTAGTGTGGTTCTGCCAGATTACTCTAGTGTGCTATTTTTCCCCTTTGAAATCAACAGGTATTTAATGCAGACCTCCTTTGAAACTATTAACATCATGGTCCTCATCAAACTTTCAACTAGTTTTAATAATCACTGATGATTCTTGCCTAAGTCAATTATTACTATGATGGTTGGAAAATGACAATGTTCTATCTATCCATTCCTTCCATATTGGTGAGTTGGCATTCTATAATAAGAAAGAACTTTCCACTCGCCCCAGGCAAGAGAGTGAGACTCTGTCTCAAAAAAAAAAAAAAAAAGAAAGAAAGAAAGAACTTTCCTTTCTTTCCTTTCTCCCTCATTTATTCATGTATTTAAATAGCTCATGAATTTTGTTATTGTATGCAATTTTATTGTATTTTATTCAATAACAAATTTAACCCATTACCATTAGTTATTCTGATGCTCAACTATTCCCAGATTTGGCCTTTGGGAGGCCTTTCAAGCTTACTCCTATGTCCTTTTGACATATCCTATAATTTTTTTAAACCGCTTTACTAAGGTATAATTTACTTACCCTAAAATTCACCTATTTAAAGTGTACAATGATCTTCAGTAAATTTACAAAAGTATGTAACCGTCACAACATAATTTTAGATTTTTTATTTTTTATCACTCCAAAAAGAAACTTCGTGCCGATCTGCAGTCACTCCCCTTCTGATTTCCAGCTCCAGGAAATCACTCATCTACTTTCTGTCTCTACAGTTTTGTCTTTTCTGGATATTGCATGTAAATGAAATCACATAACAATGTGGTCCTTTGTGCCTGGATTTCTTCACATAGCATGTTTTTGGGGTTAGTCAATGTTGCAGCCTTTGTTCCTTTTTATTGGCATACAGTACTCATGGTATGGATGTGCTACCTCATCGCGCTCTGAGCGTGTCCTTATATCTGGCACAACAAGATGTTCTGGTATCATCTTGTCTTTTCCCTGCCCCAGCCCTGGAATCAGCTACTTCCCCAGGGAGCCCTGGTCACTGTTAGCAGGGAAGGCTATTTAGAAACCAAGATCTGGGTATCTAGGTGTGCTCATTGTTACAGGGATGCCTTCCAGGCCCTTTCACAATGTGTGTGCGTATGTACTCATGCGTACGTATAAGTGTTTATATAAATACACTCACATATACACATACATAAACAAGAAAGATTGAGTTACTTTTTATTGCTTGCAGTTGAAAGCATTCTAGCTGACAAAGACAGCAACATGAGAGATGAGATAAAAATCCCTTCCTTTCTCTAGCTAGGAAGGAAATGGCAGTTAAAAAAAACAGATCAAACTTTCAGTTTCATTCTGCTTCACAACTCTGAAAGACATACCCAAAAGGCTCTGCTTGGGTCTTTTGGCAAAAGAAATCTTTTCCAAGCAATGATCCCAAATGCTTGATGTTAATTTCTTATTTTTACTCTTCTATCTAGAAATTTGCATACTATGTACAAAACTATTTATTTCTGCTGAGTTGAGATACCACTGATACCACCACCGTCATCCCTGTCAATTCACACACGGGCTTAGTGAGCAGCCAGTGAAGGAGGACTCCTTAATCATATGGTACTGTAAGTTCACTCTTTAAGATTGTCATCCACACTAAACAATCCACACAAATGACAGATAACAACTTTTAAACATTTTTGAGACATAGCCATTCTCAAAAGAAGACTAATATGTCTGTGTCCAAGAAACAGAACAGGAAAATACTTCAGTAAAAGGGCTAAACACATGGTCTCCCAGTTTCTGTATCCAGAAGCAGGAGGTAGGGACCCAGGCACAGGAGGAGACTTGGAATCAGGTCTACTGTGTAAGGCTGGGGCAAACCTTTCCTGCCATGAAATGAGGCTGCTGAGAGTTGCAAGCGCTATGCAGGTTACGATTTGTAGTAAGCAACACCGCCTGCTCAGAGATTAGATCTCTATCTGCAATTCTGCTGTAGGATAAGCACTCCAACCCACCAACATAGGACAAACGTTATAAGAACAGTCAATGCCCTAGTTATGTATGAAATCCTTCTATGGACATTAGGAATTGAAGAACCCATTGATCTGGTGACCAGGTCACAGTGTTCTGTGTCGTGAGAGTAAAGGAGAAAAAACTATTTGTTTTTTCCAGAGAAAAAGCAAGTGCAAAGGCTGTGCAGTGGGAGGGTGCATAGGTGGTCCAACAACATCGAGGACTTAGCCTTAAAAAGAAGGACATTCTGTCACATGCTACAACATGGATGAACTTTGAGGACATGCTAAGTGACATAAGCAGTCACAAAAAGACAAATACTGTTGATTCCACTTATATGAGGTACCTAGAGTAGAGACAGAAAGAAGAGTGGTGATTGTCAAGGGAACAGGGAAGAGGAGTTGTTATTTAATGGGCAGAGAGTTTCAGTTCTGCAAAGTGAAAAGGTTCTGGAGATCTGTTTCACAGCAACATACTACTGAACTACACACTTAAAAATGATTAAGCAGGTAAATTTTGTTATGTGGTTTTTTTTTTTTGAGACAGAGTCTCACTCTCTTGCCAGGGGTGAGTGCCGTGGCGTCAGCCTAGCTCACAGCAACCTCAAACTCCTGGACTGAGCAATCCTACTGTCTCAGCCTCCCAAGTAGCTGGGACTACAGGCATGCGCCACCATACCCGGTTAATTTTTTCTATATATATTTTTAGCTGTCCAATTAATTTCTTTCTATTTTTGGTAGAGACGGGGTCTCGCTCTTGCTCAGGCTGGTCTCGAACTCCTGAGCTCAGGACGATCCGCCCGCCTCGGCCTCCCAGAGTGCTAGGATTACAGGCGTGAGCCACCGCACCCGGCCCTGTTATGTGTTTTTTACCACAATTTTTAAAAAAAGAAACTTGCATCACCTTACTTATTTGCTAACAAATCCTGGTGGAGGACAAAACTAATATCCAAAAAACAAGCCACCAATAAGAGGAAAACTCAGAAATGTGATTTAAAATACCTCATGCATTACTGATTACTGAAATGAGGAGAACTATAAGTAGTAACACAATTTTATCTGCTAGTTGAATTACTCCTAGGTAAGAGGGAATTAAACATGTAATGGCACTCAAATAAACACCTGTTGAATACATATCAATATTTGCATGAGTTAGAGTAGTACTAGCTGCTGTAATAAACACACCTCTCCAGAGGCTTCCAAATTCACTCAAGGGAGTGCTTATTGCAGCTGACAGGGCCCTGCACCAGCCTGCTCTCTGTCGGACATCATCCATCACCTCCCCTGGCCAAACTGGCCTCCGTGATGTTCGTGGACCACCTATGCACCCTCCCTGCATGGCCTTTGCACTTGCTTTTTCTTCTGCCTCGTTTACTCCCTCATCTCATTCAGATCTCTGCTCAAGTGTCACCTCAAATGAGAGGCCTTCACTTCTAAAATAAAATTGAATAACAAGGCCGGGCGCGGTGGCTCACGCCTGTAATCCTAGCACTCTGGCCGAGGCGGGCGGATCGTCCTGAGCTCAGGAGTTCGAGACCAGCCTGAGCAAGAGCGAGACCCCGTCTCTACCAAAAATAGAAAGAAATTAATTGGACAGCTAAAAATATATATAGAAAAAATTAGCCGGGCATGGTGGCGCATGCCTGTAGTCCCAGCTTCTCGGGAGGCTGAGACAGTAGGATTGCTCGAGCCCA
>RJWJ010024602.1:0-24695 GCA_004363605.1 Indri indri | reverse complement strand
TTGGAACTGGAGCCATTTTCCTAAGGAAACAATCTAAAAAGGCGTAGATAGGTGCCTGGGAGAACTCACAAAAGTTCGTTCGACCCACATACCTCATCTGGAGTTCTAAATGCACTGTAGAACCTACCTAACAGTGTGCCACGGTTTCTATGGTTTCTATGGAGAAATGAGTTCTGAGTTCCAGCCAGGAAACCTCTGCAATTGCCATCAGCAAGAACAGCCTAGCTTTCACCTCCCACAGCCTTCCAACTCAATGGTAGGGAACCACCTGAAGTTCATGATACTTTTCGCCTTTTGTCTGGACTTCAATATATTTATTTGGTTTCATTATATACTCATTATATTTCATTTCATTTGTTTAGGCTGTCAGTAACACTTATTGTGGGCTACTTTATTTCTCTACAAAACATTTTTTAAAAACATTAACTGGGAGTTGTGGCATGTGCCTGTAGTCATAGCTACTTGGGAGGCTGAGGCAGGAAGATCTCTTGAGCCCAGGAGTTCGAGGCTGCAGTGAGCTATGATCAAGCCACTGCGTGCTCCAGCCTAGGCAAAAGAACGAGATCCTGTCTCTAAAAAAAAAGTACTAAAGCTAGATCAATATTGTGATCAGTACTGTGCTTAATATTAATGAAGTCAAATTCAATTTAATATACTGTATTATGGAATTCTGAAATACGCAGCTCGCAAACATTTAGTGTTTGTGAGTCCTCTTAGATATGGCCCTTTTGTGGACTGGAGAGAATCTTTGACCTTTGTCTGTCTAATCTCTCTCTCATTTGCACCTTAATGAGTACTTGGTTTATCAATTAATACTTGGAGTCAGGATAAATTGACTTATAAATAAAAAATTTAAATGTGGAGAAAACAAGTATGAGCCTTGATTTCCATGGATCTGTTCAGAGAGGTAAAATACACACATACACACACATATTATATATATATATTATATATGTTTTTCTAGAGGGTGGAGTAGGAGGTGGTGTGAAAAGTTTTTTATATTTTTAATAACCCTTGTTCAGAGACTCAAAAATTAATTTTTGGAATGACAACAGTAATATGAAAGTGTCTTTTTCTTCATTGCAAGTATAGAATGGATTTAAATAAGGGTTGTTTTCTTTTATCCAAGTCTACTGTTTAATTTTACTCTTGTCTAAGCCTACCTTTTTATTCTATTTAAGATATTATGATGTCAAATTAGTTTCACATGATCGCACACCTGAAATGAAAAAAGAGAAAAGATGATTTAGAAAGTTAATCAGATTCAGGAAAGGAAATGATGGGCTATTTTAAGTTCCACAATCCTAGTAACTTTGGTAATGAATTAACAGATTAAGTGGTTCCATGGTAATTATTCAGATGCAACCAATTCAACAGCATTTTCTGAGACTACCACATGTTAAACAATGTATCATAGTATCTCACACGAGGATATACACACAGAAGTACATGGCATGGTCCTGTTACTCATGGAGTTTATCATTTTTTTACCTATATGAAAAGGAGAACTCTTTCACATGTATGGAACTACTAAACCCAGTGCCTATTGCTTTCTAAAATTAGAGAAGGGGCTGGACTTATGGTAAACTCCAGGAAATGGTTACAATTTACATAGACTGAAAGGTCCTCTTGGGTGTTGTAAATTAACAAGAGCTGGAGGAGGGTTAAATTCAGCCTTTTTTATAAGAGACTTTGAAGAAAATGGCCTGAGGCTGGGGAATTAGGAGGGTGGTATTTTGGAACACTTGGGAAGAGTCGAACAGAGAGCAGAATGTGTTTTGAGAAGATGGTCCTATCAGTGTGGAACTTGATAGGAGGAAAATACATCAATTATGAGGTCACTGCAGTCTTCTAAAGCTGCGGTCCCCAACCCCTGGGGGGTTGATACTGGTCTGGGTCCGTGGCCTGTTAGGAACCGGGCCACACAGCAGGAGGTGAGCGGCAGGAGAGCCAACGAAGCTTCATCTGTATTTCCAGCCGCTTCCCATCGCTCACATCACCACCTGAGCTCCACCTCCTGTCAGATCAGCTGCAGCATTATATTCTTATAGGAGCCCAAACCCTACCATAAACTGTGCATGCAAGGGATCTAGCTTGCTTGCTCCTTATGAGACTCTAATGCCTGATGATCTGAGGTAGAGCTGAGGCGGTGATGCTAGCACTGGGGAGCAGCTGCAAATACAGATGATCATTAGCAGAGAGATTTAACTGACCATAATAAATCAATTGCTTGCAGACTCATATCAACACCCTATCTGTAAGTGGCAAGTGGCAATGTAATAATAATAGAAATAAAGTGCATAATAAATGCAATGCAATTGAATCATCCTGAAAACACCTCCTCTGCGACAGGTCCATTGAAAATTTGTCTTCCATGAAACCGGTCCCTGGTACCAAAAAGGTTGGGGACTGCTGTTCTAGGGGAAAGTGTCCAGAGTCAGCACTAGTGTGGATGTATAAAAATGAAGAGGGAGAGAAACAAAAGACATTTCAACAGAAATAGATATAATGTGTGCCTCACTAGACATAAGTAGAAGACAGTTCACTCCCTTTTTAAAATTTTGATCCTGGTTCTTTTCTCTGGAGCCATTTCCTGTACATCTTTCATTGTTATGTCTTATTTATCTTGTTTTGGGTTTTTTGTTTTTTGTATTATAAAAGCATGTATATTTATTTTAGAAATTTTGAAAAGCGTCAAAGCATGATGTAGGATGAAAAGAAGACATTTTGAAGTAAACAGAAAAAATATAAATAAGGCATTAAATGGCACCTATACTCTCACCACTCTGAGATGATTTCAGATGTTTGCCTTCAGATAACTTTTTTTTTTCCAACCTTGGTCAATGCATTTCGGAGTGATTATTAAACAAGATGGGCTTAGTGGAGCACAAAGATGAGGCAGCTTGATTGTTTCCTACCCACCACTGCCTTTGAGCAGTTCTCCATTCTCTGCCCTGAGCCGTGGTTCAAGCACATCTCATAGCTTTCCTGTCATTTTCAGGTACTGGAACTGGTTCACGTGCAGGCATTAAAAAGTCAGTTCTATCTAAGTCAAGTCCATGCTTCTGCCTTCCCTGAGCTCAGGTCCATCTGAAGTTCAGGTGCATGGAGCAGAGCAGGCAATGGTCTGGTCTTTCATTCTCCTTGTCCCACCCCACTCACAGCATAGGAAAATCCACAGACCCTTACCCCCAAGGGTGGAAGTGAGTCCGGGACCATGTCAGGCACCAGGGTCTATGCCAAAAGCATTCTCTGCCTGTGTGAATGCACTTCAAATTATCCTTTCTGGGAAATATGCTTGTGGTGGTCATGGTGATCACTAGGCTTCTTTTCTTTCTTCTTTTTTTTTTTTAATTTAATAGTAGATATTGTGAAGCTCTGTCTAACCCCCTTTCCTGAGAACATGAAGATACTTATTATCAATTATTCTTAGTTTACTCTTCGGCCAAAAGTTCAAGGCAATAGAAAAAGTCCCATTTCACATGCTAATACATGTATACATACATACTCACACACACATAAAATAATAATTTGGACCCTATCACATCATTTTGCATTATACTTATTTTCCGTTAGTATTATTTGGTGAGAATTTGCCATGTCAAGGTACTCTATTCCAAAAACATGATTTTTTAATTGGCTCATAATTTCTTATTATGTGAGTATCCATTTCTTATTTATTCAACCATCTCCCTGTTAGACATTTACAATTTGTCTAATATAAATATCACTGCAATAAACATCCTTATATGTGAGTCTTTGTGTACATCTTTGATTATATCCTCAGTAGAATTCCTAGAAGTGGAAAGTTTCAACCAAAACTTATGGACAGGCCAAGCACAGTGGTTCATGCCTGTAATCTCAGCACTTTGGGAGGCTGAGTTGGGAGGATCACTTGAGGCCGGGAGTTCCAGACCAGCCTGGCCAACATAGCAAGGCCCTGTATCTATAAAAAAAAAAAGTTTTAATTAGCTGAGAGTAGTGTTACACCTGTTGTCTTAGCTCCTCAGGAGGCTGAGGCAGGAGGCTTGCTTGAGCCCAAGAGTTGGAGGCTATAGTGAGCTACGATAGCGCCATTGCACTCCAGCGTGGGTGAGAGCAAGAACCCTGTCTCTTAAAAAAAAAAAAAGGATATGGGCATTTTTAAGGCCCTTGCCCTCAAGATAAGTGAAATAACCCCCACACACACATTGTACCCAAACATTATCACAATATTTTCATCTTTGCAATTTGATTAGTGAAATACATTTTGCTGTTTTGGTTTATATTTCTTTGATTGTTATTGAGGCAGACTCTTATTTACTCTGTATTTCTTCTTCTATAGTCTATTCATGAATAGACTCTGCTCATTTTTCCCTTGGAATGTTAACATTTTCTTATTGATTTATAAACTCTCCCCATGCAATAAATATAGTTATCCTTTTGTCATATCCTTTTGTTTGTTGCGAACGTTTCCCTATTTGTTTAACTTGAAGTTTGTTCATAATATATTGGCTTGCAGAAATTTTTAACTTTTGTGCAATCAAATCTGTTGGTATCTCTGTTGCATAATCTAGCTTAAACGGAAAGGGATTTATTGGAAGGAAATTTAAAAAGGCGTCCTTCAGTAATCAGGGAAACTCTGTAGGCCTTATGAAATATTAATAAAATTAATATCAACATCACCAAGCCTCTAAATCTGTCTTTCTGCTTCTCCTTTAATCTCTTGTGGTCTCCATTTGGTGTCATACACTCCTGCCAACAACTTTCTCCTGATTGATAACCTTCTATAATATCTTCCATATCCAGAGAGGTCAAGAGGATTTATCTTTAGGAAGGAAAATTCTGGGGAAGGACTCCGATTGACCCAGCCTATGAAATGCCCTCCTCCAGACCAATCATTGGTGCCATTAAAATAAAGTACTCTGATTCACCAGATAAAGACATGTCATCAAAGTAAGAAGAGAGCAGCTAACCCAAAGAAAAAAATTGGACAGGACACTGCACAGACAAAGCAAAACAAAACAGAAATAAAAGAAAAAAAACTAAAAAAAAAAAAAAAAAAAAAAAAAAAAAAAAAAAAAAAAAAAAAAAAAAAAAAAAAAAAAAAAAAAAAAAAAAAAAAAAAAAAAAAGGAAAAAAGAAAAGCAAAAAGAACAACAAAAAAAACCCCAGAAACAGACAAAAACAAATATTCATTATAGATTTTTCTTTGGTATTTTCTAGATGATTCTTTCTTCATTCTGAAATTAATAAATTTTTTGTCTGGGTTTCATTTTTCACAGTTAGCTCTCTCTTCACCAAATCCCTTCATTCCTTCCTTCTGATATTCACATCATCATTTCTACTCGCTTTGCTGTAGCCGATATGGCTAGCTCAGCCCCATGTCTTCCTGTGTGGTCTAACGTTCCCCCCACCGCCATCACACGCATGCTCCCTTTCTTCGGTCCATTCTGCACACCATCACAAAATCCCTATTCCCAGAGCTCCACAGCCATCCCTTCAGCAATGTCATTTCCTCCTCACAAGCCCTGAGTGCAGCCTCCCTGCCCCACCCGTCTACCAGAGAGAGGGAGTGACCACTCCGGGTGATGAGCGCTCACTTGGCTGGGTCACAGTGAACTGTTGTTATTTCACGCAGCCCTCACAACTCTACTTGGCAGATAGAATCTCCATTGTGCAAAAGGGAAACTGAGGCTCCAGAGTGTTAAATCACTAAGTAACATATTGTCCATATGTAAGTGGAGCTAGGACTTTCATCTCTGTTCTGCCTGAATCCTTACACAAGAGACCAACCAACCCACAGTAGACCGGCCTCAGAGCAGAGTCCAAATGCCTTAGCCTTTTCAAATTTCCAGGTTTTGCTTTCTCACATTGCCATATATCAATCCCACCCTTTAGTCAAACATATGTACTCACCCCCCCCAATCCCTGCCAGTATTCCCAAGTCTGTGGGCTTCTCTTTTGCCTTTGTATCTCCACTTGTGGTATTTCTCACCAAGAAGCTGCCTTCCCCTTCTTTTCCACCCATTCAGAGTTCACCTCCCCTAAATCTCTGCTTAATTTCACTTCTTCCGTAGTCTTTCCTGATTATCTCACAGAAATAGTGTATCTTCTCAAAATGCCTAAAATAAGCATCTTTGATATCCACTTAATCATTACATTATTGTCTTCTACGCCCTCATACATTTTAACTTTTGACCATTTTGTCAACTATATTGTGAGTCTCTTGTGGTCTAGCCCATGATTTATATTTCTTTGTGATACCCACATGCTTGGTACAAGGCCTTGTAAGAAGTTAGGCAATATTTGTTGATCCATGTCTTTCTCCTCTAACATGCTATAGTAGGAGTCATAATAATTCTTAAAGAGTTTTCTTCCCCTGGTAAAATATTAATTTGATCTTAAGACTTAAATCTTTGGACTTCCTATTTGAATTGGTGGTTTTCAAGAGTCAAGATAACAATTGTAAAATTGTAAGATTATAGATAAAATATATTGGGAAGTTTTACCTAGCATATATGTGGCTTACCTTCTAATACACATGCTAATAAACACACAAAGGGAATTTATTACTAAATCCCACTATACAGGATATTTTATTGCTGTACCTTAATAATATGCTATATATATTAGTTATATTAGAATAGTAGTTCATAGTGTCTAAAGAGACACAAAATCAGTTTTAGAGGACATTAAACTTATTATCCATTACTATTCACTATCTAGTAGATTTTACAATATTATTTTATATAATAATTAGGAGTTATAGGAAGACAAAATGTTTTTGGAGAATGTGGAAAGATCATCTAAAGGTGTTTGTTGGCGGGGATTAGAGCATCTGTTTTAACTGACATTGCTTTGAAAATTTCACGAAGCTCTTGATATGATAAATGTTTACAATTTGTATCCACATTGTTACTAACACAATAGCCTATTAAATCCCTTGCCAGAAATACGAGCAGACTGCAGGCCATCCACATTATTTATCAAGGGGGAAAAAACATTATTCACAAATTTTAATTGCTCCTATGGCACCAATAGTCTGAAAATGAACCATAAAAATATAGCCTTGGGGAAGTTTTGCTTGTAATGACTTTAGTGCAAACCTGACCGGAGGGACTGATGCCTCTATCATGATTACAGAAAAGGACCTGAATAAAATAAGTTAACTGTGTTTCAACTCAGGTCCCAGTGGACAGTTGGCATATTGTAAAACTCACTCCATCCACTGTAAACTCAACAACACCTACAGGTGACCAAAATAAATAAGTCATCACCTTCCCTCAAGACCCAGTGCCCTGGGAGAAATTTTAGACTTATTATTAGGTGCTCAGAGGAAAAGGAACCAGCCAACAGGCTGCCTAGAAAATTAGGCTGGCCTTCCTCTCCTAAAGCTACGGCTTAAGGGTTGCAGAAGAGAAGAGGAGGATTGACAGGAGAGATGATGAGAAAGACCAAGTCAGAGAAGTGACTTTGGATTCAAGCCACTTAAGGGGCCACCACTTGTCATGAAACCCTAGAAATATTTATCTCAGACTTGCTTTAGCTGCAGCCCTCTCCACTGAGAACAACACAACCCTTCTGGTTGCACAGGCCCAAAACCTTGGAGTCAGCTGGCACTGCCTTCAAAAATGTGTCCCAAACACTACTGTTTCTTCTCACCCTGCTTCTATTCATGCCGCCTACAGTCAATTCTTAACACTTTTGTGACATCACTTCTTTGCTTAAAACTCAGCAATGGCTTCTCGTTTCACACATATTTGTTACTCCAAAAAGAAACTCCATAGCCAATAACAATACTCTTTCTCCCCACTCTCCAGCCCCTGAAATCCATTAATCTACTTGCTGATTTTATATATTTGCCTATTCCGGATATTTCATATAAATGAGATCACAATATGTGGCCCTTTGTGACTTCTTTCACTTAGCAAAATGTTTTCAAGGTTCATCTATGTCACTGTAGTACATGTATCAGTATTTCATTCTTTTTATGGCTGAATAATATTCCATTGTATGGATATACCACATTTTGTTTATCCATTAATTAGTTGATGGGCATTTGGGTTTTTTTCACTTTTTGGCTATTATGAATAATTCTGCAATGAACATTCCTGTACAAGATTTTGCGTGAACATATGCTTTCTATTAATGGACTTTCAAATATCGAACCAGCCTTAGTATCTGAAATAAATCCCACTTGGTGGTGGTGTATGATTCTTTTTACATGTTGCTGCATTTATTTGATAATATTTTGCTGAGATTTTTGTGTCTATGTTCATAAGAGATATTGATCTATAGTTTTGTTTGTATCATCTTTGTCTGGTTTTAGTATCAGTACTGGCCTCATAAAATGGGAAGTGTTCTCTCCTCTTGTATTTTCTCCAAGAGATTATATAAAATTAGGCTTAATTCCCCTTCAAATATTTAGTAGAATTCTCCAGTGAAACCTAAAGATTTCTTTTTTGGGAGCTTTTTAATTATGAGTTCAATTTCCTCATCATTATAGGACTATTCAGATTGTCTATTTCATCTTGGTTGAATTTTGGTAGTTAATAGTTTTCAAGAAATTTATTTCAAGTTGTTGAATTTATGAACATAAAGCTGTTTGTGGTATTCTGCTTTTATCCTTTCATTTTCATTTGGTTTTTCTTCTTTTCTTTCAATCAAATATTGCCTCAGCAGTATCGTCCTTTTATCCTTTTAATGGTTTCAGGATCTGTAGTGATATCTCATTTCATTGCTGACATTGGTAATTTGTGTCTTCTCTCTTTGTCTGCCTTGGTAAAAGTTTGGCAATTTTATTGATTTCTTAAGAATCAATTTTTTGTATTGATTTTCTCTACTGTTTTTCTGGTTTCAATGTCACTGATTTCTGCTCATAACTTCATTAGTTCCTTCCTTCTGCTTCTTTGGGTTTATTTTGCTCGTATTTTTCTGGTTCAGAGAGGTATGGAACATAGGTTATTGATTTGAGACTTTTCCTTTTTTCTAATATAAGCATTTAGTGCCATAAATTACTCTCAGCTGTACTTTAGCTATGTCCTGAAAATCTCGATATGTTGTATTTTCATTTTCATTTGGATAAATGTATTTTTTTATTTCCCTGGAGAGGTCTCATTGACCGATAATTTATAAATGTGTTATATAATTTCTGTGTATTAAGATTTTCTTACTCTCTTTCTGTTACTGATTTCTAGTTTGATTAGAGCATACTCTGTATAATTTCAATTCTTCTAAATTTGTTGAAGTTGTTTTACAACCCAGGATATGGTATATGTATATGAATGTTTCACAGGCACTTGAAAAGAAGGTATATTCTGCTATTGCTGGGTGGAGTAGTCCATAAATGTCAGTTAGATTCTGTTGGCTGATGGTGTTATTCAGTTCTATTTTTTTGCTAATTTTTTGTTTAATAATAGTTCTATTAATTTCTGAGGGGGGTGTTGAAGTCTCTATAACTGTGGATTTGTATTACTCCTTTCAGCTTTATTCTTGTTTTGGTTTTGTTTGTTTTCCATGTATTTTGAAGCTCCGTTGATGGGTGCATACATATTTAGGATTGCTGTGCTATCTTTGTGGATTGATCCCCATCTAAATAATTATTTGTTGGGCTGTGTTCTACAAAGTGAGATAGTCTCAGGAAGTTTGTGATCAGAGCATATAAGTAGCCCAAACTATCTATCATAAATGTGCAAACCAGGGTTTTGGTTTTGCTTTGTTTTTAGACTTTATTTTTTAAAGCAGTTTTAGGTTCACAGCAAAAATGAGCAGAAAGTACAGAGAGTTCCCACATACCTCCCTCCCCACACATGCACAGCCCACCACCATCATCAACATCCAGCACCGCAGTGGAACATTTGTTACAATCCGTGAACCTGCAATGACACATCATTATCACTCAAAGCCCATAGTTTACATCAGGATTCACTCTTGGTGTTGTACATTTTATGGGCCTTGACAAATGTATAATGGCATGTATCCACCATTATAGCATCATACAGAGTAGTTTCACTGCCCTAAAAATCCCCTATGCTCTCCACCTACTCTTTCCTTCCTCCCCGCTGATCCCTGGCAACCACTAATGTTTTTACCATCCTTGCAAACCAGGGGTTTTTAACTTGGTGTTTTATATTAGCTAACTGCTGTAACGAATATACACAAAAATATATATTTCAGACTTGATAAAAATATTTCTTTCACTCATGTAAAGTCTAAAACAAGTACCTGTGATTGGAGGGCACCTCTCATCTTGTGGCCCTGTCATCCTTAACATGTGATTTCTAAGTTCATCACACTCATTTATATACACATATAGGGAAAGAATGTAGAGGATAATGAGGGATCTTTGAGGGTCAGATATAGAAGTGGTGTACACTGCGCTAAAACTCGGTCTTATGAATACTCCTACCAAATGCAACACAGGCCAGGAAATGTAGTCTAGCTACAGGAAGAAGAGGAAATGGGTTTAATGAACAACTAGCCAGTCTAGGTCACAGGTCTACAGAACCCATAGGGATCCATAGATAGACTTTAGGGGCTTGTTTAAGCAACTCAAAGATATATACAAAATGTTCCCTTCATATACACTTCCTGGGGAGAGGAAGGGAAGGACTAGCCCTGATTCAACTGGCTATGAACATATGCTGGAAGAAGTTAAATTGAAGCTGAAGCTTCAAAATGTGTAGAGATGGGGGAGGGTGGGATAGAAGGTGAGGGAAAACTGAGCAGAAAACCAATACCAGCAAAGGGACAAAGATGGGAGATTATAATGTGTATTTGCAAAATGACCAAAAGCTCAGACTAGCTAATGTGCTCAGTTTGTTTGGAAGACTATCCATTTAGTCAGGCAGTCATTCCACAAGTATATACTGGTCTCTACTATGTGTCAGGTGCTATCATAGCCCTGGCTTTATAAGGATGAATACAGAGGAAAAGGGACAATTAAGTAACAAGGGATGATGAGTGTTGCTAGGGAAGTATAGGATGCCATTAGAGCCTACTGCAGGGACACCAACCTTACCTAGGAGGTTAGGGAAGACATCCTAGAGGAAGTGGTGCTTAAGCTGAGCCTTGATGGACAAATAGAAGCTAGCAAAGCTAAGAGTGGAAAGAAAAAAGCCATATTCCAGGCCTGGAAGCATGATAAGAGTATGTAGAATATATGACAATCCGCCAGAAGGCCTCTATGGTAAGGCCAAGAATGCAAAAGGAAGAATGGCATGAATGAAGCTAAAGATGTAGACACAGCTCAGATGCAGGAGACCTCGTAAGGGGCATGGCTATGGAAGTAGGAAGAAAAACAGAAAAATGTGCTCTCAAGGAAGGGAAAGGAAGAAAGTGCTTCAAGGAGTAGTCAATAGTGTCAAATCCTGCCACAGAAAGGTTAAGCTGGATAAGGATGAAAAGTGCTCATTGGATTTAGTGACAAGGTGAGAATAATTTCAGTGAAGCAGCAAGAGCCACGGCTGCATTGCAGGGCAGGGTAGTGCAGACAGCTGATTGGAGGTTGATTTGGAGTAGAGAAGAGAGGGTTATGCTGTCAAGGAAGAGTTTCTGTTAATACGGAGAGATGTAAGTATGTTCATGTGACCATTCTGAACACATGGAAGAATGACATCAGAGTGTGGAAGGCCAGGAATCCAGGCTGTTCCTAGGCAATGAGGAGCCATTCAAGCAAGAGAATGACACGTTTGTGGTCCTGTATAAGAAGACTTATCTTGGAGCTGGGTACTACTGCTTCCAGGGGACATCCTGCCTTAAAAATGAAGCACAGGCTTAGTTTTGGCTTCTAGGTGAGGGTCTTAACAGAATCTTTCACCATACTTTTGTGAATTTTGAAGCATTGTTTCCAAATTATTGTCTAATTATCTCAGTTTTCTTACTAGGACAAACATCTTGTTAAGTTTTGTTTAGTTTGCAATTATTCCAACCTTAATATTACAATTGGATAGATTTGAAAGGCTAGTTCAGCAGTCTGCCCGCTATTTGATAAAGGGTAGCCAATTCTGTAGTTTTTTGGGGGTTTTTTTGTCCTACGATCATTAGAAAAACTCTTCTTCCCCAGGGTATCAAACTGTGTAATAAACAGCAGGTTAGGAATAAAAGGGAAACCCTCTTTCGGTGCAAATTAGCACACTGTGTGGCTGAGGGAGAATGAAGGGATTGGGTTGTTTGATAAATTTAAATGAAAGAATCCTAGTCAAATATTTAGAGCAAAAGCAAATCTCAAAGTTGCTTCATAAACAAGATTTAATACAAGCTGATAAATTTAGACCCAAATGGGAAGGTCCATGAGCTTCGATATCTCCTGCCTTATTCATAAATCACACTATTGATCAAATATAAATTAATGCATGAATGTATATATTTGTGTGTGGGAACTCATGAAACCTCATTTATTATGTGAGAATGAAGTAGAAAGCAATTTTTATATTATGAACACCTCAATTAAAGCATTTAACATTTTTAAAAATCTTAGCCAAATGGATCTTATCTTCATGGGTCTTATCTACATGAATCTATTCCTTAGATCTCCCCCTCTCAAAAGAAAAACATGTGATGACTATCACTCCTGCTCTAGCTTTTGCTTCGGGTCCTTGGGAAGATAATTTAGGATTAAGTGGGGAGCATTAAATGATAACTCATGAAGAGATGGAGAAAAGGACTTTCAACAGTTTCAATTGTAATTCTACTACGGATTTTCTTCCAATGACCCATGTATCCCGGGAGTGACCACTGCATGTTTTATTTGGTTTTCTCCTTTGATTGGATTTGCATTTTTAGAAGTTCTTCCCTTCAAATAATGGTTGTCAATTAAACTGAAATATCAGACAGCAAGCACTTTTGTATTCTATAAGTTAATGTTTAGTTGTACTAGCTATTAACTGGTACATTAAAAAAGATTCAGTACCTTTTATCAAGATGCCATGAAATGTGTCCTTGGGGCATATCTCAAACAGGGTGTAAGTGAAAATTGTGCCTAACTGGGAAGGTAGGGAAGGAACAGATCACTTTTCAATAGAGTTAATAGCAAGACTTCTTCTGTAAACCCAACTGCTCCAGACCTTACTGCTACAAATGAGTTGTTATAAAAGCAACCTGCAGGGTTTTAGATGGGCTGGGGAAACCAAAAATAATAGAAAAGGTTTAGTGTTAGCTAAAATCTCCAGGCCTTCCTTTGATTGGAGGAGTGGGGTAGGTGGAAGGATTGTACAAATGACTCTATGGGCACAAAATAGGGAAATGGAAGGTATTATTTCTGCTTTCTCTTGTACTACTCTCTCTGCAACAGCTTAAACAATTGAGAAATGTAGGAGCTCAATTAAAGTTGACTCCTAAGAAAAGAGTTTGAGGGAATAAGATATAGCATATAAACCCAACATAGAAAAGGCCCAAAGTTGTAATTCAAAAATCAAAGTCTAGAGTTACTAGTAGATACTGAGCATTACTTGAAATGTAATGCTAGCGTGAAGCCAAGTTGAATCACGATATGCTGTAAGTGTAAAACACACACCAGTTTCAAAGACTTAAAAAGAACTGTAAACTGTATTATTAATGATTTTGTATTGCTTACATATTGAGATGATAATATTTTGGACATATTGAACTAAGCATGTTTATTAAAACTGTTTCTTAAAACGTTCTATTAGGTTATTAAGTATGAAATGTCCAATTTCCTTAAGTGTACTGTTTGACAGTTGGTATCTCTGACATTTCACTTTGACACTTCTTGTTTTATTTTTATTATGAAGGTACATCCTTATTCTCTCAAACACATGGTTTGGCTTGTGATTATCTTTCAAATTTTTTTTAGAGCAATTTTTGTGAAACCATGGATAAGTCAAAAATTCATGTTATTTTCAAATATGAGTTCCATTTGGAACCAATGCAGCACAGACAGCTCGAAATATCAACAAATGTTTCAAAAGGATGTGGCTAATGAAAGCACAGTACGTGGATGGTTTGAGAAGTTCCATTCTGGTGATTTCAAGCTTCAAAATGAGCCATGTAGGCAACCTGAGACCAAGGAGGATAATGATGAGCTGAACGCTGTAGTGGAAGCGCATTTATCTCAACTCACATGTGAATTATAATAGTAGCAAGGTTTGACATTACTATTCCAACAATATTGGACCATTTGAAACATTTCGACAAGGTAAAGAAGCTAGATAGAAGCGTTCCGCGTGAATTAAACGAGCATCAGAAGAGAAATCGTCTTGAAGCATGCCTTTGCTGTCACAACAGAAAGGCGAACCATTTCTACATCATATTATTATGTATAATGAAAAATGGGTTCCTGTTGACAATCACAATCGTTCAGCACAATGATTGGATAAGGATGAAGTGCCAAAACACAGTCCAAAACAGAATATTCATCAAAAAAAGCTAATGGTGTCTGTTTGGTGGTCCAGCGCTGGTATTATCCACTACAGATTCATGAAACCTGTTCAATCAATTACAGCAGACGTCTACTGCAACCAATTGGATTAAATGATGAGGATGCTTGCAATTAAGCGGTCTCTATAGAGACAGGCCAATCTTATTGCAAGACAATGCTTGACCACACGTCACACAAACAACACTGCTCAAACTACAGGACTTGGAAACACTCTGGCATCCACCATATTCACCAGACCTTGCACCAACTGCCTACCACTTCTTCCAGGCTTTGGACCACTTTTTGCAAGGAAAAATATTCAATTTCCAACAAGCTAGAAAACACCTTTCGAGATTTCATCACCACTTCCTCTCCAGGCTTCTTCGCTGCTGGCATAAACGAGCTACCATTAAGATGGCAAAACTGTGTGAATAGTTTAGGCTTACACTTTGATGAATTGTACTGCTTCTTGAGATATATAATAAACTTTTGGTTTCAAATTAGATATTTCATATTTAATAATCTAATACTTTAATGAGGCCGCTAGAAACTTTGAAATGACATTATATTGCCCGCATTCTATCGCTACAGGACAATGTTGCTGGTTAAGACTAACCTGGGAAGACTATCCGGTACTAAAGGGAGGGGTGGTAGGTCACAGCCTAAGACAGAGGAAAGTAATGGGCTTTGTTTTAACAAGCCATTTTAAAGTAATCCCTCGATAAGATAGCCACGGTGAGAGATCTCCTGAACCATACTGCAGGCAGAGCTTTTAGAAAGTAGGAAACAAGCGATTAATTTCCTTTAAAAGCTTCAAAAGAGCTGAAGTTCAGCACCTCAAAACTCCTGGTGGGACCAACCCGCCCGCGGGAAGCCCGGCCAGCTCGGCAAGGGAGGGCCCGGCCCCGAGGGAGGAGCATCCCCGGGTCTAGCAGGGAAGGCCCAGCGGCCACGTGGCTCAGGAAACCACCCACGCAAGAGGACAGGAGGACACTTCCCTGGCCCCTCCTTTGTGATCATGGTATCTCCCCTGCCAGGTAAGCATGGCTCCTCCTTTAATGACTGTTCTTAGGCCCTAATCCACAAAGGGACAAGCTCTTCCTCAACCTGAGCAAACAACGCCCTCGGGCCCACGCCTGCAGCTCCGCTCCAAGGCCGCTCACACTTTGCCTTCCCAAAAAGAACACACCCAGGTGGGCTACAGGGTGGGGAAGGATGAAGAAGGGAACCCAGGTGCACGCGCCTGCGCCAAAGTCCCGCTGGGCCCCAGGCTTCAGCCTCCGCGGCAGCACTTCGTCCGCCTCCTTTTCCCCGCCCCCACTGCTGTACGTCACAAAGAGTGACGTTAAAGCGAACAATCACAGTCCCGCTCCTCGAGAGCCAGTAGGGAAAGGGGAGAGAGGGTGGGGGGAGGGGAGAGGACGGAAGGAATAGGTTTTGGGGGCTGGCTCTTCCCAGTCACCCAATCAGAGAGCTCTGGGGGGGGGCGGGGCGGGGCCCGAGACGAGGGCGGGGGTGGGGCTAGGGAAAGGAGCTGGAAGGCTCCGGGAGGAGAGGGCGGGCTCCCCGGGATTAAAAGCATCCAATCAGAGCGCGCCGGCTTCATTCGGTGAGCGGCGTGGGGCGTCGCCGCCGCCGCGCGCGCCGGGGGCTGGTTAAGGCCATGAAACAAAAGAAACCCTGAGAGGGGAGCCGCTGCCACCTCCACCAGCCCGCCCCGCTGCCGTCCCCACCCACCCACCCACCTAGTTACCTACCTCTGCCTCCTTCCCCTGCCCCTCCACCCCGCCCTCTCTGGTCTCCGGGCGGCCCTGGCGCTCCTGAGCTCGGGTCGCCAGCCCCGCCGCCTCCCCAAGGGAAAGGTGTTTGCGCGCTGAGCAGGGCCCGGGCCCTGTCCGCCATGGGGCTCGCCGCCCGCCGCGCCTGACCCGGCCGCTGCCGCCGCCGCCATTGACAGCGCGCCGCTGCGATGCCAAGCGGCAGCTCCGCGGCCCTGGCCCTGGCGGCGGCCCCGGCCCCCCTGCCGCAGCCGCCCCCGCCACCGCCGCTGCCGCCGCCCGCGGACGGCCCGGAGCTCGATGGGGACGGGCTCCTGCTGAGGGAGCGCCTGGCCGCGCTAGGCCTCGACGACCCCAGCCCGGCGGAGTCTGGCACCCCAGCGCTTCGGGCCGCGGCGGCGCAGGGCCAGGCCCGGCGGGCGGCGGGGCTGTCTCCAGAGGAGCGGGCTCCGCCCGGCCGGCCCGAGGCCCCGGAGGCGGCCGAGCTGGAGCTGGAGGAGGACGAGGAGGAGGGGGAGGAAGCGGAGCTGGACGGAGAACTGCTAGAGGAGGAGGAGCTGGAGGAAGCAGAGGAGGAGGACCGGCCGTCGTTGCTGCTGCTGTCGCCGCCCGCGGTCACCGCCTCCCAGACCCAGCCGATCCCGGGCGGGTCCCTGGGGTCGGTGCTGCTGCCCGCCGCCGGCTTCGATGCTCGGGAGGCGGCGGCTGCGGCCGCGGCGGCGGGGGTGCTCTACGGAGGGGACGATGCCCAGGGCATGATGGCGGCGATGCTGTCCCACGCCTACGGCCCCGGCGGCTGCGGGGCGGCGGCGGCCGCCCTAAACGGGGAGCAGGCGGCCCTGCTCCGGAGGAAGAGCGTCAACACCACCGAATGCGTCCCGGTGCCCAGCTCCGAGCATGTCGCCGAGATTGTCGGCCGCCAGGGTGAGTGTGGGGAGTGGGGAGGTCCAGCTGGGCATGGCCCTGGGCGTGGGTGGGGAGCCGAAAGATACGAGCTTGGGGCCGAGAAAGCAAACCCGGCGAGTGCCCCATGTCCACCGCGAAGGGGTCTGGGAGGAGCCAAGGGTCGACGAGTTGAGAAGATGGGTCACCTTGCGCAAACCCACGCTGTTCCGCTCGCTTTGCCTGTTAAAAAGTGTGAAGTTTCTCGGGCCACACAATCCGGTGGAGTTCACTTTACTTGGGGTGTATTCGCGGAACACCGGGTTGGCGTGTCACCAGAAACCTCAGAGAGGTGGTGAAAGGTCGGGTCAGAGGAGTTGTGGATTCGGTGTTGTGTACGGAAAGCTTCGAGATTGCAAGTTTGCACAGCCGAGTGTCTTATAAAAGCGCTCAGCTTCCTTTACAGCGGCTTATTCAGATGGAGAAATGGATAGAAATGGAGGCTTGTAGAAAGAGCTTATTCGAGAGGAGAGGGGTGTGCAAATGGTCGGCATCACCACCATCCCCCAGCCCCTCAGCTATTCAGAAACTTAGCTTTTGAAGAGCAGCCTAACTCTGTTGATCTTATTGTATTCCTCTCGTTACATTTTAACTCTCGAAAAGGCACCATTGGCTATCTTTTCGAACACTCAGTGTGCACGACGAAGAAAAATTGGACAGCAAGGTAATTAAGGAACTTTATGCGTTTATACAGTTTTCAGTAATTTACTCTTCTTGCCAGCATACCAGTACTGCAGACAGACTCCTCCCACATTGTTCAGACAAAGGACCTATGTCTCAGATTCCAGGAGTAGATTTGTGAAGGTGGGGGAAGGGGATGCCCGGAGTACCTCTTTTTCCGACATTTTTGGGGAAGGTCCTAAGCTCTGTAATGTGGCTTTTCCCCCTTTATTAAACGGGTAACTATTACCTGCTGCCACTTCATTCCAATATGGTTTAGCCTGGTTGATGCATGCCTCTTTACTGTTAGGTTGGGAGCATTGTTGGGGTCAAATAGAGAGATGATGGCGCTGCTGCTTAAATGATCTCATCTTCCCAAGTGGTCTAAAGTACACGTAAATAAGAGGTCTGTCGAAATTGTGGTTTCACATATCAGAGTTGACTTATTTCTTACCTGTAGGTTTTTAATAAGAAAAACTTATCTGAAAATCGGATAGAAGCAAGAGCTTATTTCAGACTTCCTGATGATTGGCACTGTTCAAATCTGGAACCATTCAATTGAAAGGGAGTTTATTCTTGTAGTTCTTCTGGTAAATGAGTTTCAAATACCTTGTTTGTTTTTGACAATACTTAGGATAATAATCTCCAGAAGAAAACTATTTCACCTACACAGGATAAAATTAAAACATCTTAATTTATAGATCCAGAATAAGTTGGCCATTCCTATAAGAACATTGAGGGATTGTTATGTATCAAGCTTGTATTTTGCCAGGTATTGAGTTTATGGTACTGACTTGAGAATGTGAAGTTGGTTCAAACTTTCTACCCTTAAGAAGCTAACAGTCTAATAAACAGTGGAATGGCACCAACTCTAGTGTGACAAACAAAAAGTAACACATGTATGAACATACATCCTAGAGGGCCTTTGAGAATGGGTAGGAGTTTAACAAATGGAGATTGGAGAAAGACCGAGTAACAACATGAGGAATGGTGTGGACTAACCTAACCTTTAGGTGTAATTGGCAGCTGGTGTTGAGTTTGGTGATATCTAGGGTCAGTAAAAGGTAGTGAAAGGCTGGGAATGCAGTTGTACAGGCCGGAATATGAAAAATCTTGAACGCTGTGTGAGGATGCTACTTCCTTGGCACAGGTTGGTTCAGTGTGCTTATGCTGACAGTCCAGGGTAACAAAGGAAAAGAACATTTACATGCCAGTTTTCCAAAGAACCAGATAACATATTTTGTAGATTTAGTGTAATACAAACTTTTGTCCTTTACTATATCATACCCATTAAAACACCATAAAATGATCCTTAATTGTATATACTGTTATCTTTATACAAATCCATTATATAAAAATAAATCAAATTAATTCCAAGTTTTTATTAATATTTTTGTAGCATGTATTACATGATAGCAAATGAGATAAACTCTTTTTTTCAGGTTGTGCTTATTAATAAGGAAATGTAAATCTGTTTATGTCTTAGGACATGGAGACAAATTGCTGACTGTTCCTTTTGGCACTTAATATTTTCCCAGAGTTGACAGTATGTCATTATCCTCTCTCTTATCTGAAGAGCAGAAAGTCTTGCCCTTTTCCTATTTATTTTAAACCATTGAACTAGTGGATCATTGACCCCTTTGCCACCCCCATTCTCTAGCAGCATAGTAATAAAACCTGTAAAGTATTTATTTCTATGGGGAACTTAGTGACTTCCGATGTTCACATCCTTTTACAGTGTTATCATTTCCCCATGAGAGAGGACCTGTCCTAAGTGAGTAAAGCAGGATAAATCATTTCATTTTCTTGTTTGCTTTGGAGAAGCTAAGTTTTCGTCCTTAAGAATTACCCATTTCTGTCATTTTATTCATTACCCGAATTCATATTTTTCTGTGTGACATCCCTTAATTGGTTTTGGAAATAATTTTGTCACAGATGGAGACATTTGTGACTTAAGCTCTGAAGCAAAGAGCAGGACAAAAAGAATTCTGAATCAGACTAGCAGCTCATGTAGATGGTGTCTGGTTTCAGTGCTTTTCAAAAAAACCAAACCACTGAATTTTCGTGTTTTGTATGACTCCTGTGCACACATGTACCTGTGATAAATTTGTTGTGCTTGTTTAAAAAAAAAAAACCTGCTTTTGATAGTAATGAAAGTTGGCTGAGTGTTTGACCTCTTATTTATACTCCCCAGTAGCATGTGGTCATTTGTAAATGCTAAATTGGCCTTGTTTTTTTTCAGCTTTGCACCTATTGTGAAACCAACAATGTTGTAAAATAAAGCCAGGAACTAAAGAGGCTTATTGATGTAGTTAATCAAAGAAGTTTTAGAATATGGACCTCAAAAATAAGGCTGGCAGTAGACTTTTAACACCTAATTTTGTAAACTTAGCAAAATCTCTTTAAGTGTAGTACCTGCAGGACACATTAACGGTAGTTTACGGGTCTCATTTAAGTCAGTGGGTTGTGTTCCAGTTTATACAGTCATTGATACCAATTTAGACTAAAAAGTGAATTAAAGCAGAATTCTATATCCATTCTTAACTACATTATAAATAAATATTAAATGTCATAAATTCAGTTGTTTAAAGACTTGTAACCCAAGGTTTTATATTACTGTTTAAGATAAATGAGTATCTTATACTATTTTCATTAGGCTTCAATTGACGTTGTATGTTTGTTCTCCAGCCTCATGGTCTAGAGTAGTGATCTCCAACTGTTTTGATTGTGCACCCTGTCAATAAAATTTAAGCTTGTACTCCCAATATCTGGATATTTGTGTGTGCATATTTGTGCTAATATACATTGTAAAACATATGTAACATTTTAAAAGAATGAGGTGAAAATGCAAACAGGAGTTCTAATTTTTTCTGCACTCCAGTGGATTTTCTCATACTCTACTTTGACTATCGCTGAGCTAGACCATTTTGGAAATTTTCTTCTTCCTTATTGAGGTATTGTTTCCACTGATCCCCAATGGCAGTGTCTGTTGTCACTTTTTTAACAACTAACACTTTACCTTGTTTCAAGTTGTCTTAAGTGCATCCTTGCAATAGTTTTTCCCAATTTCTTAGGGTGGAACCACCCTTCAAGCTCCAAAACAACTGAAATAAGGTGTATGTACATGTGACCATGAGAAAAAAAGCTTGGTCTTACTGAACATAAATTTCCTATTCAAGAAGAAATACACATTTCATGAGAATAAACAATTTTTGGAATAATGCTAAAGCACAATGTCTTTTTCTTTTATAGGGGAGGGGTGGGATTGTTGGCCTTCTTTTTGCCAAGTCCTTTGTTAGGTACTTTACCAGTGCCATGTAACCCTGCTAGGCAGTTATCACCATCTTACAGATGTAAAAACTGAAGTTCTGAAAGATAACATGCTCAAATAACAGAACTTGGATGTAGACCAGTTTGTTTGACATGAAAAATAAAGTTCCACTTGACATTGCTGCTTCAGTATTGAGGCATTCTGCTCTGGAAAGTTAATAATACTTTGGATTAAGTTCTGCCCTAATCATCTGAGTTTTGGGATACTGTATTTCTAGTATACTTAGTATCATCACTGTCATAATTAGTTTACTTAATGAAATCTTGGTGTCTTTTACTACCTAGAAGGCACAGTTATCATTACAGTGTAGTTCTAATGTGTCTAACTAAAAATTCACTGTCATTTATAGTCAGTAATTTGTATATATACATGCATACACACTAGCGTTAAAAATTACAACTTTTCTTGTAGGCTTTAAAATTTAAATTTAGTCGATAATGGTTTGTATTAGCTCTGGGGCCCTTGGGAAAGGTTCAAATTACTCTAATTGTTTTGCATATAGGCAGGGAATCTATTGCATTTTCTTCCTGCCTTATTCAGCTAATGAACTATTCTGATTCACTAGGGAGGAAATGGGAAATAAAGTAGCAACTCAAGGGTGTATTTTTGGTGAGTAGGGCAGGATCTCTCTCTAGTGCAGTGGCGTTCTAGCCCACAGCAACCTCAAACTCCTGGGTTCAAGGGATCCTCCTGCCTCCGCCTCCAGAGTAGCTGGGACTGCAGGTGCATACTACCACGCCTGGCTAATTTTTCTATTTTTTGTAAAGATGGGGTCTCACTAAGTTGCTCAGGCTGGTCTTGAACTCCTGGGCTTAAGTAATCCTCCTGCCTCGTCCTCCCAAAGTGCCAGGGTTACAGGCATGAGGCCTCAGGCCCAGCCAAAGTTGTATTTTCTACACCCCACTCCCCTTACCAACAACCTAAAAATGATCTAGGGAGCCACATATTTGAGAACTGTTTCTCGTAGAGATTTCTACCTAGAAAATTTTTCAACAACGTTTATGGGTTGGAATTCTAGGTGATTCTTCTCTACATCTTAAGTTTTCAAGGAAAGGTAAAATTTAGTTATGAGAGTGCTTAATATATTGCTGATTTTGTTTTGAATACTTATGGATTGTTAATACCTTGCCTTCAATTCAATACAAAAATGTTTTATAATGTGTATTTTAATATAAAAATACATACAAGCAACACCAAATTGCCTGTATCAGTCTCTGTTCAGTTGTGGTGTATTGGAAAGAGCCAGCGATCAGAAATTGATATTCCCGAAAGATGATTACTCTGTGCCACTAACTCACTTCGTGATCTTAGATAAGTCATTGAAACTCCCTAGACTTCAGATTCCTCTTCTGCAGCTGGGCATAATCATATCTGCAATAAGTCTAGAGTATCTGAATGATATACAAATAAATTGACATATGAAGCTATAAATTATAGGCACATATAATTTTTGTTAAGGTAAACCTGAAGTTAATTTAGAACCACTCCGTTTTAATCATGTTCATCTTTTTTTCACACATTATATTCTTCTAATGTAATAGAACTAAAACCAACTGATATCTGAACGCCTGTTAGATACCTGGCACTTCTGTCAAGATAGGGTTAAATTATGCTGTGGTGATGAACCTCAATATCTTCAATGTTAAAACAACCAAGGTTTGTTTTTTGTTCAGAGGGGCTCTGCTCATTTTAGTCATTCAGAGACGCAGGCCAATGGAGTAGCCACCATCTCAAGTGTTACTGTTCTCCCCTGTGCTAGAGGATGAAAGACTAGGGCATAGCACACACTGGTCTTTAAATGTTAGACCTGGAAGTAATACTTATCACATCTATTTATATTTCATTAATCAATGCTAGTTATCTGGCCACATCTAATTTCAAATGGGCAGGAAAGTACATTACAACCATGTGCACAGAGCCAAGATACTAGTGAGCAGCTATGATGATTACCACAGTACTGTTTTATAATTTATAGGATTGTAACAGAATTTTAAACAAAATGATTTCTGCCATATGGAACTTGTAATTTAAACTCAAAAAGAAAAAATAGATAATAATTTTTATGGGCTACTAAATGTTAGTATCTAAATAAGAGACTAGATTTTAATTTTTTTTTTAATTGTAAGCTTCTTTAGGAAGCTCCAAATAGATCATAAACAATTATTTTAAATCCCCATTGATACTCAGGTGATTCTATAGTGATATTTTTTTTATTAAACCATCCTTAAGGCTTCCCAGATGGCTCAGATACCATTATTTGTATGTTTCCTTTTAAATTTTTTCCCATGGCTATCATTAGTTACTGTGTAAAGACTGGCAAAGATTAAATCTGATATCTAAGGCTTTAAAATAATTTTCCGATGTTAGGATTACCAAGCTCAGTTACACTAAATTGAATATATGCATAGCCTAATCCTATTTGAGTAGTTCAAGTCTATTCTATGACTGATTTGGGGAATTTTAAGTTACACTGAGTAACTATTAGGACCTCTTTGATGCCAGTGTTTGGGATTTAAGGACAATTCAAGTTGCATGGTTTGTTGCCTTTGTTGAGTAAGTAAGGAGTACAGTTTATTGCATGCAGGAAAGCCTGATTTGACCACAAGTAAAACTACCATGGAATAATAAGACTAAGCCTTAAAATAATAAAGAAAATTCTTTAATGGAAACTGCAGACGTAGTTGAAGGTAAGCATGAAGAATTTGGTCTTGAACTTGATTGAAGGGAATGATTCCCAACAATTAGAAGATCTCCCCAAATAGTTACCAGTGTAAAATACTTTACATTTGGAGCTGACCTTTTTATTGTTCCCCTTTTCTGTGCCACTCTCTTTTCCCCTTTGCCTTATCTTACAACTTTCTACAGGTACCATGTAGAATAAAAGGACATCGAACTTGAAATTAGAAAACTTGAGTTTCACCACTTGTTGTCTGTGACCTTGGACAAATCGTTTAACTTCTCTTAGCCTCAGTTTCCTCTTGTGGGAAAAAATCTGTTCCATCTACTTTTCCAGTTTGCTCCTTCTCCCCATTTGTTGTGAGGATCAAGTTTGAGGAGATACCGTTAGTATAAATTCATGGTACAAATTTTTCCTAGGGTATACCTCTAACTAAATTATTTTATATTTTTTAAAGTTTATGATATATCTTAAAATTTATTTAAAATCAGAGCTTTGGAAATGTATTTCCTGGCAAAGAAGAGCTAAGTTATTCTGGAAGAGAGTCAATTACAAATAAATCTGATTCCATTATATGCTACCTAAACTGAGATAATGCTAAGGTTTCTGTTAACATCCTCTAAAGGGCATGAACATAATTTAAAGCTCCCAGTTAGAAAAATTGTTCTGCCTTTTATCTCTAATTTACACCTTCTTCTAGTTGTTTCAGCTTTACTGAAAGGCCAAATAAAAACCTTTTCATTAAATATTTTTTATCTTGTCTAAAATAAGTGAAAAAAGAAGAGAAATTTTTAGATTTCATTCGACCTCTTTTTAAAAATATCTTGTACATGCAGGGAATTCTCCAGTTAACAAAAGTCAAGTAGGAAAATAAGGCAGGTTGGGAGGGTGGTGATTTAGGAGTCACTAGTTTATGACTTTGGTTAATTCTAGGCTTTGGTTTTCTTC
>RJWJ010024601.1:0-24680 GCA_004363605.1 Indri indri | reverse complement strand
CCATTTATCCACTCCTGGGCCTGGCACTCTTGCTTCTCTGTGGCTACAGCTCAGAGAAATGTTTCTTCTACACCTCACACCCCATTCACTTATAGTGAATGGGTTAAGTAGGAGTAAGAGGTCATATTGACTTGTGAGGACAGAAACATAACAGGTTCCTTTTAACTACCACTATATTGGGGAGCAAAGCTGTTTAATGAGATTATCACTGAAAGAGTCTGTGAAGGTTTTGATGAAAAGGGTTTAAAACCTGTCTGAATTGCTGCACCTTCCTCTGGGCAAGGAGTAGGGGACTGGATCAGGGTTGGGTGGGAAAGGGTGGGAAAGCATGACCATGAAAAAGTAGCCAATTTAGTCTGACTGATACTCAAACAGCTTCAAAGCTTTTGTTTGTTTGTTTGTTTAATAAAAATGTTGACATTGCCCATAGTACCTAAGTCTAAGAAAGAAAATTATTCAATAAAAGTGATAAAATTTTAGCTAGACTTATCAGGAAATTGTGAAGACACAAATTATCAATATCAGAAATGAGAAAGGATATATCACTATCAATTCTACAGATACTAAAAAGATAATAAGAAAATCTTTTGAACAATTTTATGCCAAGAAATTTTATAGCTTAGATGAAATGAATGAATTCCTTGAAAAGTAAAAACTACCAAAGCTTACTCAAGAAGAAATTATTAACTTGAATAGTCCAATACCTATTGAAGAAATTGGATTTGTAGTTAAAAACTTTTCCACAAAGAAAATTCAAGGCCAAAATGACTTCACTGGGGGAATTCTATTAAACATTTAAGGAGGAAGTAATACCAATTCCATGCAAACTCTTCCAGAAAGTTGAAAAGAAGGGAATATTTCCCAAATTATTCTATGACCAGGCATGACCTTTATACTTAAGACAGACAAAGATATTATAATAAAAGAAAATTACAGACTCACATCACTCGTAAACATAAATGCACAAATTCCTAATAAATTTTTTAGCCAAGTGAATCCAACAATACATAAAGAGGATAATACAACATAACAAAGTAAGGTTTATTCCAGGAATTCAGGGTTGGTTTAACATTTGAACATCAATGTAATTTACCATACTGACAGACCAAAAAAGAAAATCCACAGGATTATCTCAACAGATAAAGAGGAAATATTTGACAAAATCCAACATCTATTCCTGACAAAAAGTCTCAGAAACTCATAACATAAGAGAACTTCCCCAACCTGACAAGGAACATCTATGATAAGTCAATGGCTAACATCATACTTAATAGTGGAAGACATAATTCTTTCCTTTTAAGATCAGGAACCAGACAATGATTGTCTACTTTCATTACTCCTATTCAACATTGTACTGGAGGTTCCAATCAGTGTAATAAGGTAAGAAAAAGACAAAAAAAAAAACAAAAAAAAAACACCCAGATTGGAGAGGAAAAAAGTAAAACTGTCTTTATTTGCTGATGACATGATTGTGTAGAATATCTGGTAGAATTCACAAAAAAGCTACTAGAATTCATTAATGAGTTTATCAAGAATGCAGGATACAAGATCAATATAAATATCAATTGTATTTCTGTACATCACTGATAAATAAACTGAAGTTTAAAAATTACTGTTTATAATAAAAGAAATATTAAATATTTAGAGACATATCGGACAAGATCTATACACTGAAAACTAAAAATCATTGCTGAGAGAAATTAAGAAGATCTAAATAAATGCAGAGAGATGCTGAATTTATGAATTGGAAGAATCAATATTGTTAAGATGTGAATTTTTCCTAAGTTAATCTATAGAATCAAAGCAAACTCAATCAAAATCCCAGCAGGCTTTTTTTTTTTTTTTGGTAGAAATTGACAAAGGGATAATAAAATTTATTTGGAAATGCAAAGTATATGGAATAGCTAAGACGTCTTTGAAAAAGAACAAAGTCAGAGGACTAGCACTACCTGACTTCCAGACTTCTTACAAAGCTTGCAGCAATCAAGATACTATGATATTGGTATTAAGATAGACAAATAGATCAATGGAAAAAACAGTGTCCAGAAATAGACCCACTGCATATTATCAATTGAGTTTCAACAAAGACGGAAAGGAATTCAGTGGATAAAGGATTGTATTTTCAACAGACGAAATTGAAATAGTTGGAATAGGTGGCATTGAAATAGCACCACACCTGGCTAATTTTTAAAATTTTTTTTGTAGAGATGAGGTCTTGGTATGTTGCCCAGGTTGGTCTCAAACTCCTGGCCTAAAGTGACCCTCCTGCCTCGGCCTCCCAAAGTGCTGGGATTACAGTTGTGAGCCATCATGCCCAGCCATTGGGCATGTTTCTTAAAGATTTAAATACATGTCTACAGAGCATCCAACCATTCCACTCCTAGGTATTTAGCCAAGAGAAATAAAAGCATATATCCATACAAAAACTTGTACATAAATGTTCATAACAGCATTATTGGTAATAGCCAAAAACTGGAAACAATTAAAATGTCCCTGAGCAGGTGAATGGGTAAACACATTGTGTTATTCTGCTCAGCAATAAAAAGCCATGAACTATTGATATATGCAAAAATGTGGATAATTTTAAAATAATTATGTTTAATAAAAGAAGCAAGGCAAATAAAATAGTGTGTACTCTATGATTCCATTTATACAAATTCTAGGAAATTCAAACTAATGTATTATAATAGAAAGAGCAGCTGTTGCCTGTTGACGAATGAGGGGTAGGGGAAGACAGGAGGAAGGCATTACAAAGGGGTGCAAGGAAACTTTTGGGGGTAATGGGTATGTTGGTTATCTTGATTGTAGCAATTGTGGTGACTGAAAAGATATCAAACTTTATACTTTAAATACATGCAGCTGATCGTATGTCAATTATAACTCCATAAAACTATTTAACAAAATTCAAATGTAGCAAATATTTTAATTTCTCCTTTTAAATGTCTTTTCATCTTTCTTGTAATCTCTGCAAGTGGAGTACAATTTTATAATAAATAGTAACCATCATATAAATTAAACACTTATTTCCAGTGAAACTGGTCAGCTGGATGTGCAGTGTTGTACAGCCTGGATGACTGCATGATTGATGTTTTACTGGGGGAAGGAACTGCATGACCTGGTGTTCTCCAGACCAGTGCTTCTCAAAATTTAACATGCGTATGATTGCTCTACAACTGTGCTAATACAGTAGCCACTAGCCATGTGTGGTTATTAAAATTAAATAAAATGTAAAGGTTAGTTTTCAAAGTCATGCTAGTATTCAATAGTCACATAGGGTTAGTGGCTTCTGTATTGGGCAGTGCAGATAAAGAATATTTTCATCTCTGCAGGAAGTTCTATTGGGCACTGCTGCTCTGGAGCTTTGCTTTTCAAATGTGTGGTCCCTGTACCAACATTGATGTTGCCTGGGAACTTGTCAGAAATGTAGAGTCTCCCCTCCCAGGAGTGTTTATACACATTACAATTTGAGAGCCCCTAGTCTACAGACACCCACAGCCTTACAGACACGACAGATTTTAAGCTACAGGAGGATCGACTGTCGCATTTGGTGATGGCAGGACAAGGGTCTTGGGCCTTTCCTCTGAGCTGTCAGCTCAGAGTTAGGGAAAAGGAAGACAGCACTCGTGAATCCAGGCTGAGTCCCGGATAGAGCGGGAACACTGTGGGGGCAGGTATAGAACGCAAGAAAGTAATGTTTGGTCATAGGTGACTAGTCACTTAGGCAAGGCCAGGAGCACAAGAGGCAGAAACAGAGGGTTGGGGATGCACCATAATTCCATTTTCACAGGCAGGCAGGGGATCGGACAGAAGCTGGGACAGTGTCACTGACTGCTTAAACACCCAGTGGCTCCTGGTTCTTAATCTTCCATTAACAGCGTCTCCAAATCTCAAGGCTAGAGGGGCCCTCGGCTGCAGCCCTCACTCCCTTTTCACTCAGTGATCACAGACACATTTCCTGCATTTGTCCCACAATCACTGAGCACTTACTATGTGCCAGGTACTGTGCTAGGTGATAGGACTTCAAACATACTAAAGTCTGACCCAGAAGTGCACAGATGTGCACCCTTAGGACTTGAATGTTCTGGAAAAATATCTAAAGTCCAATCTGCACACTTCTAGCATTCCTTAGTTGCCTTCTAACCCTGAATGAATGGGTCAGTTATCATTTCACATTTATTGAACCGCAGCTACACATTTACAGAACTGGACCTCTGTTCTGCTGGGCTTCCTCATTACCATGCTATGTTATAATAATAAATGTAATTTGTCCCCTGGTGGCTGCTTTCAGCACCTTTATTTTCCCACTCCTGCCCTCCAACTACCACCTGTTCCCCACACAACCTTAAAGAGTCACAGGTTTTTATTGACGATCGTGTCTTAGTTTGCTTTCTACTCCTGTGACAGAATACCACAGGCTGGGTAGACTACAAAGAAAGGATATTTATTTGGCTCACAGTTCTGGAGGCTGGGAAGTCCGGGATGGAAGGGCTGCGCCTGGTGAGGGCCTTCTCGCTGCGTTGTGACATGGCAGAAGGCAGCACCTCGTGAGGGGGTGTGCGGTGAAAGACAGAGCAAAGGGGGTGGCTCTCCCCAAACAAACCCACCGCCACGATAATGCATTGATCCGTTCGCGAGGGAAAAGCCCTCATGACCTAATCACCTCTTAAAAGTCCCACCTCTTAATACAGTCACAGTGGCAATTAAATTTCAACCTTAGTTTTGGGGGATCATTCAAACTGTAGCAGATTATTTCTGCAGGCTGCTTCGACCGAGGTTATTTCCCACTCCCTTTCATAACTGTCTCAGTCCTCTTGGGTAACTTTCCTGGTCGATGTGTGTTCTTTGTCTCTGGTTGATTTGATTTGTGCATTTTCTTGACACTTGTTTGTTCTCACTTTCAAATCATTAGCAAAGACGTTAAATAAAACCAGAGCTGCTCTCTGGGGAGGTGCCCTCAGCCCCCTACTCCCCTCAGTGGAGCTGTTTCTGGGTACTTATATCATTATCCTTTACTTATGATCTCCTAGCCAGTTGTTGAGACCACGTGACCACCTTCTCATCCAAGGCAATCTAAGCTGGCCTTCGAGCAGAAATGACATGGCAGGCTGAGCAAAATCCTTTACCCAAGTTCCAAATCATTTGCTAAAGACCTGGCCTCACTCTGTTTTTCTCCTCTGCGAGTCTCTTGAACTCACTTCTTTCCATAAATCCTTTGTGACTTTATCCTTTCCAGATGCTGATGGATTTTCACTGTTAACATCTGTTTTATTACTATAACTATCCAATTTACTGGCCAGTAATTTCCACAATTAGCTTTCTTTGCTTTCCTTTTTAACATTAACACTGTATTTATGGCATTTCTCACTTTCTACCTGTAATTTTAAACTCCCTTTTAAATTCTCCTATAAATTTTCAGATTTTTTATATTTTACCCCAGGATGGTAAATGCTCAAGGCTCCACCTTCTTGGTGGCAGATTTGAGTAGCAGCAGAGGTACAACTTAACCTAAATCTGGAGCTATTGTGGCTTGAATCTACATTGCCAGTTAATTATCCAGGTTTAAAAAAAATTTTTTTTTACCTCACTCAGGTAAAAAGAGACAGGATGATTGTAATGATGATATTAATAGTAACTCTACTTATCTGGAAGTCACTTACCTAGTCACTCAGGTATCTAGAATATAGTAAAAAAACAAAGGAAAAAAAACTGCAAAATCAAAAACAAAAAAAATAGAAATAAGCAGAACAGTCGTAGATAGGTCAAAAAAGAAGTCCACACATTGCATGACAGCAATCTTCCACACCATCTGATTTTCTGGTGTTATCTCAGTAGGTTTCCTGTGTCCTCCACAGAGAGCGAGATGAGGGTTATCTCTAGTTTTCAGAGATATTTCCTCTAGTGGCACTCTGGTAACCAGGTAAGTACTTTGGTGTTTCTCAGGCCTGCCTAATGTAAGGACCTGTGATCAGAAGGTTCAGGACCGTATGATTTTGAGTCAGAAAGAAGTAAATCTGGTGGTACATTCAGCTCAATACATTGCAGTAAAACCAAAGCCCACATAGCTGGTAGCGCTGTTAAAAAAACTCCTGGAATTCTCTTCTTCCCATCTCTACTTAATGAATCTTATTTATCATCTGAAATCATTTAACTTACAAATCACATCAGAACAAAAGGAACAAATCAGAAGTGGGCGGTGATTGCTATTAGCAGCCACTCTGCTAACCATAAAAAACTGCCAGGGAAGAGATAGAAAACCTAAAAAGTAAACAAAAACAAAACTAAAAAGTTAAAGTAAAACAAAACTCCCAAACCTTTGGGGGCTTAACAGTTTTGGAGCTATTTTGTATAGGGCCAAATAACTCCACATAACTTTAATATTCTTTGTTGGAATCATGCTACTTAGGAACAAGACAATAATATTTATGATGACGGCCTTGATTCAGGAAAAAAAGTTAGGTTTAGCAACTATATTTAAGGAAGTAAGGACATGTGCCATTAATTTTAAATTAATATATAATAGATGTTCATGGTCCAAAATTCACAAGTACAAAAGGCTACATAGTGAAAAGTTAGTTTCCTCCTAATCTCCCAGTCATCTTCTGTGAGTACAACCGCTACAACCAATCTCCTCTGGACTTTTCCGGAGATATTCTAAGTGCCTTTAGAAAATGTGTGTTTTGTAAATCATTTCAACATTTTTAAATTCTAACAAATAAGTTCCAGTGATCTGGAAAATTCACTTAGGTGGAACTGCTTTATTTCCCAACAATTCAGGGTGAATTAGGCATCACTTAGAGTGAGTTTAATTTTTCTAATTTTTTAGATTATTGGGACAGAAAGGCCATTATAGACCTCAGAGAGACTGTGGAAGAGATCTGGTCTTGTCATTTGCAGGAGTAGGAAGGTTCTGACCGTTACCCCGATTGCTGTAAGGACTGTATTCCCCGGAGTTTTTCTTATCCCACCATGGGCAAATGCAGGGTGGTTGGGGAAATGCAAGGTTTTAGGGGCAAGGTGAGATATAAAGAAGAATAAGATATGGGGTCCCAGTCCATAGGGACTTGGAATCTAATTTTTTAAAAGATGAGAAAAAAGATAAATTGTACACAAATTGCTAATAATAAAAGGTATAATATTTGCTCTAAGGGAATTTAGGATACAATGGGAAGAGAGATTACTCAGAGCCAAAGGAATCAAGGAAAGAAAGCTTCATGAAAAAAGTAGCACTTGAGATAACACTGGAGCAAAAGTAGGAATTCAGCAGGTTGAGAAGGCAGAGAACACCCCAGGAAGAAGAAAAAGCATAAACAAAGATATGGAGGCTACAAAAAAGCACTTTGGGCAAAACTGTCAATGGGGCGATGACTTGGTGTCCATTCTCCTCCTTTTCTGAAACACTTCAAGCCTGCTCCGGGAGTCTGATACCAGAGCTGCGACTGGACGTTGGCCCACAGACGAAGGACTGTCTTTGGGAAGGAGCAGTGGGGATCATGTCCGATAAAGGCAGGGAGAATCAAACTGATTAGGTTGCAGGAAAAGCCAACTGTCTCCTCCACCCTGACTCCAGCAAGTATGCTCTTGGGGACAGACGCCTCTTTGCTGGCCTAGTGTGTCTAAGCATGGGTTTAGGAACAACTCCTTGTTTTCCTGGAACTATCCTTCATTTCTGCGGTAGTTTTTGGAGAAATATTCCTAGAATGTTCCCAGAATGCCAGGCCAAATGCTCACTCTAGCTTGGGTTGGCTCACGGCTGCCCCACTTTCCCAAAGCAGAGAGTCCCTGAAGCAGCCTGAGGAAGGGGACAATGCCAGAAGGTGAAGTTTCCTGGAAATGGGTTTGCATTTTCTGACATAGTCCCTTCCAAGCTTTCCTGGGAGTAAGAGTGGCCTGAGAGCATGTGTTTGACATTTCCCTCTGGCAGAGGCTCACAAGAGCTCTCGTGTACAAGATGGATTTGATTAACAAGAGAGGTAGGCAAAAATCTTTTGTTTTAGGCTGGAGGGGTGCTATTATATGTGTTGGTGTTCTTTATTATTTTGCCCTCAATCAACCATTGCCAAGCCCCAGATAGAGAGGGCACGAAAGTAGTATTTGCCTTACTAGAAGACAAAGGGGGTTTTGTCTGTTTGTGTGTTTTTCTGGAATTATAGATTTATAGATCACCCCAGAAGAGAGCTCTGGGGTCACCTAACCCAAATCTCTACTCTGTGCAGAAATCCCCAGTATCCAGAATATGCTACTAGATCTCAAGAGTCATGAGAACAGAGACTATATCTTCCTTATTTATTGCTGTATTCTCAGTGTCTGGTTCATAGTAGGAGTTCTGTGAATAAGCATTGAATGAAGACAGATGAAACTCTCTTGAATGCTCCCAGGGTCTAGAGTTCAATGTCTTCCAAGGCAGCCTGTTGTACATTTTTATACATTCTTTTTCATAGCGAACTTATCTTGAAACTGATAAACTGATGCTTCTTCATTTCTAATCACACGTAATTATATTTCTCTGCAACCACCATTATGGTTCTAAGGAAAGAAGGAGGCCAAATGCTGCCTTCTGAAGGAGGATAATAGAGTGCAGTGGACTTCCTATTATATAGAAACGAAAATGAAAGGACAAAATAAAAACAGTAACAAAACTTGTGGTCCAAGTTAGGGGTGGGGATATAGAGGAGAAAAAATATTGCATATCAATTTTTGAATCAGTTTGTCACTTTCTACAAGTCCTGCTAAGATTTTGTTTGTGATGGTGTTGAATCTTACGAATCAGTTTAGGGAGAACGGACATTGATATTTTCATAATATCGAGCCTACCAATTCATGAGCATGGTGTAGCTCTTCCTTTATTTAAGTCTTTAATTTTGCTCAGCAATTTTTTATAGTTTTAAGTGTATAGATCTGTACATCTCTTGTCAGATTTATTCCTAGGTATTTCATAGTTTTGATGCTATTGTAAATGGCAATTTCTGACTGAAATATTTGAATATTGAAAAATTTATTTTAATTTCTGATTTTTGTTTATAATATATGGAAATAAAACTGATTTTTGTAAATTAACTTTGTTTCCTGTGAACTAGCCAAACTCACTTTATTCCAGTAGCTTTTCTTTATAGATTCTTTAGGATTTTATACATGGATGATCACATACTTTCTTAATAAAGACCATTTTACATTTTTATTTCCACCTCTATGTCTGTTAATTTTTTTCTTCTCTTATAAGAACTAGCTAGCTCCTATGCTACAATGTTGAAGAAAAGAGGTGAGAGTGGACACTTTACTTTTTTCCCCATTTTAGGAGAGAAGCATTCGATCTTTCATCATTAACTGTGATGTTTTGCTGCAGAATTTTGTAGATGCCCCTTATCAGGATGAGAGAGTTCTCTTTTATTTCTAGTTTTCTGTAATTTTCATTATAGATGGATGTTAAGTTTTTTCAAATGCATAATCTACATCTATTGAGATAAATGTATGAATTTGTTTTAGTCTGTTAATATGGTAAATTGTGTTGATTGATTTTTAAAATTCTACACCAACCCTGCAATACTGGGATGAATCTCACATGATCATGTTATATTATCATTTCTATATTCTGCTGCTAAAATTTTGTTAAGAGTTTTCCATCTGTGTTCATGAGAGTTTTCTTATAACATATTTTACTGATTTTGTATCAGGGCAATGCCTTATCATATGAGTTGGGAAGTATTATTTCCTCCTCTTGTATTTATTGGAAAAGTTTACATAGAATAGGTGTTATTTCTCCCTTAATTGGTAGAATTCACCAGTAGAGCCATCTGAACCTCTAATGTGTGTGTGTGTGCGCGCGCGTGTGTGTGTGTGTGTGTGTGTGTGTGTGTGTGTTTTCTGGCATCTTTTCTCTCTGGAATTTAACTAATTTGGGCTTCTTTGCACCCACAGCTCTTCAATGGCTTTAAATAAAAGTATGATTTTTTTTCCCATTTAGCTGGTATTTTTTCCCATTTAGCTGGTAGTGACACAACCATCTTCATCCCAAAAATAAGTGAAACTCTGCTCTTGCATTTTTTATTTCCTTAGATCTACCCTTTATCTCTTCCAGTCTCCTCCTTCATTTTAGCCTACTTTTCTTTTGGTTTTCTGGCTTGCAGGTTATGTGGTTATAGAAGCCACATCCTCTTGTGTCTTTTGGAGGACTTCCAGAATTTTTTGTTTCTGAGAAAAATAATCTTCCTCTGAGCCTTTAGGACTATAGTCTATTTTTCTTTATGATAGAGTAACTTTTCATAAGGTAATACATATTTTGTTTTCCTCACTGTCTGCTTGGCAGCCAGCAGCTCTCCTCTTTCAAATTTAAACCTGAAAGTGAGGTTGATGTTCTTAGTGCCCTGTTCAGTTTGCACTGCTTAGTAGTAATTCATCCAGTGAGGTCTGCCTCAGGAGGAGCATAAAATACTTCATTAAGAGTACAGTGTGTTTATAACAAATCTGTGTCCTTTGTGTATAAGTTTGGCAAAGTGACTAAATCTAAGAATTGCTCGGTTCTGGGAATAGTAAATTTAATCTTTTCTACAAGATTAGCTTCATCTGGTATAGACAAAGAACTATGTAAGAATTCAAAATAGTGTGAGACAAAGGCATTAGAAAAAAGATCTAGTAGTGAAGATGTAGTCTGCTTGGCTTAAAGGTGCAGGGTCTGAACAGAAAGACAAGATGTCATGAGCTTTCAGTGGAGTTTTGAATCAGGTTTGGAAGAACACTGGTGTGAGAAGGGCCGTCTGGAGGTAGGAGGATGTCCATCATGATTTCCAGCTCTGGGAGCCCTGGCCCTGGGAGAACAACCTCCTCCTTAAAAATGGCTGAGGGCGTCGTGGGTAGGGCAGAGAGATCTTTGAGGAGTATTGAGAAGAGGTTTAAAGCAATGAAAGAAAGTGTTAAAAGAGTAGAATGAAAATGACTGGAATGCAGGTCTCTTTCCGCAGGAAGCCCAGGAGGAAGGAATGAGAAAAGCTGAGCTGAATGTGGGTAGATAATAGACGGCCCAGGGGAGACGCAGCTGGGCAGCAACTGGAACGGGAGAAGCATAGGAAAGGGGACCAAAAATATCAAGATGGAAATAACTATCTTTAGGATTCTGTAAGAAACTTTAATTTGTTTCTTAGGGTCTTGATGTTATAAAGGTGACAAGATGGGTACAGGAAAAAGTTAAGTAATAATGCAATAATGATTCATCAAACACAAGTTGATCCCTGCTCAAGTCAAGGTGATCTGTCATCGTTTAACGAAAACTAAATTATAAGAAAACAACAATAGAGTTCTCTCTGTCACTTGAGTGAGAATGAGGGACTCAAGTGCTTCAGGAATTAAGGGGCAAATAGAGCTCCCAAGAACCCATCCATCTGGTACCATGTGCTTGCTGGCATATTTCTGGTAGCCTGTATAGGCGGCTATCAGAGGGTGCTCACAGGTGGGTCTAATAATTACACCCCTTTCTTCCTCTGAATGAGACAGATTTATGTATCTGCTCACTGACTTGGGGGCCTCCCCTCTCAGGGATGGGAGCCTGCTGCGAAGGAGGAGAGAACATCAGAACACTATCTTTTTGCCAGCCTGCAGATCTGAAGAGGGGTCTTAGAAGAGTCAGAATCACCCACACTTAGGACATTTCTCAAATTTGTCTAAAAGATAAGTCAATTCTCCTCCCCAGGGGGAAGGTCAGGAGTGTTACCCTAATGGAAATCATAAAAACTTGAGGAGTGGGGACCTAGTATTTCCTCCTAACAAGGGAAAACCAGTAAAATATTCAATAAATGCATTATAATGGAATAATAACTTCAGAAGTCCCCTAGGGACTGCTCATCTCCCCATTTAAACAAGCAAAGCAGAGCCTGGAAATCTAATGAAGGCATAACAATGTGAAAGTAGATAGTGGCCCTATTAGTGTATTTACCAATCTGAGGTAATAAGGGTTACCAGAAGGAGTCTAGTGAAGGAGCTTGGGAAATTTTACCCCAAAATATGATGCCTTGGTATTTTGAATTAAGGCTCTTAGAGATTAACAGGCCCTTGGAAAAGAGAAATTGACTTCCCTTCCTCTCCCTCTTATCTTACTATATTGCAGGAAAGAAAATCAGAATGCAACCAGACCTGGCCCAAATCATTTTAAACATGGTACCTGTCTCTCAGGTTAACTTACAAGCCAATCTGTTTCCCTATCCATTCATCCTCCCTAGCAGCCATTTATTGCCCCTAAACAGAGTTACCTATACTCCTCATCTCCCCCTCCCCTTCAAAAAGACAGATAAAAATATCTGGATCCCACTGGGATATTGGGTAATCACTCTGCAATTCTCCCCATGTGCATGGTAAATAAATCTTTCTCTTAATTAGTCCGCCTTAATTGTGAGTTGACCTCTCAGCAAACTTTCAGGAGAAAGGGGAAGTCTCCCCTCATCCCTGCGGTAGAGAAGGCACAGAACTGAGAGAAAGAGAAGACCGGAGCTGTGTCTGACGTGGCGTCTCTAGCACTTGGTCTCCTGAGGCAACTGAGATGGACGCAGCAAGCGCTAAGATCTCAGCCCACTCCCTGGCTTGGCTTCCGTGCTCATCAAGTAACTCTCTGACAATAGTTTGGCTTTCCCTGTAGATTTTCCAACAGAGGAGAGACTGTGCTGGCCAGCTAACATGGAGATTTAGATTTTGATTTTCTCACAGAGACTTCAGGCATTGCGATCTGGTTACTTGTGAGTTGTTGATCTAATCAATGAGTCCTTCCGAGCCCAGTCACCTCTGTGTGAACAAAAAAGCTTGAGTTTTGGACCCTGTAAAGCTGAGGACCAGACCTGGATTGTGTTTCCCACAAGAAGATGGCAGGATTCCTCCAGGAAATTTTGCGTCTTCACTCTATATTGAATACCCGTGTTAGCCCTAGTCCATGCAGAGACTCAATAAGTGATGAGTTTGTGCCAAGTCTTTGTATTAAATTTGAGTACATCATAGTAAATTGTGAAAAATTAATGATGCCATAATGATATTTTCTGTGGTGGGGCACCTAGAACCAAGTAATTATTACATACAAATGAAATAAAGCCAGCAGCAGCTAGAATTTTCAGCCAGTACTTATGTATTTCTAGGCCTTTCTAAGCTCATGAAAGCAGCTTCCCTCTCCCTTTCCCTAGTCTTCCTGCTTCCTTCCAGTCTTTTCTCTCAGCTGCAGTGAACCCTTCCACAACATTAAATGCCTTTAAACTCTTCAACGTAAGAGATTAGATTCGGCTCTAAAGAGTTAAACCGAAGTGCAAGCCATGGATGTCCTAAGTGTTCCTCCACAGGGAGTATTTTAGCTGATGTCCTCAAACATACCACACTCAAAAAGCATTGCGAATATTTCATAGAGTGAAATGCAATTGCCGAATGTTCCAATAATGCTGCATGCAGGAGAAGTAAGACTGAAATTTATAAATGAGACTGCACATTTCTAACCATACAAATTTAAACAAAAGTTGTTTAATTCAGCGTATGTTGAGAAACTTGCTTCAGGATCTGATTCCAGGTCAGGGGCTGCAGCTTGTTCATAACACTTCTGGGAGAGGAACTCTTCACCCTCCACCATGCACCTGACTGTGCTCTGTGGTCATGATCAACGAGTTCTCCCAGCAGGGTTGGTGCATGGAAAAGCCTTTCTTGGCCTTATCAGAAGCTCAGCCTGGGAGGTTGGCCTGGGGGCTGACCAAACACAAAATAGAAAAGCCACTAATAAGATCCAGCTGAAACAAATAGCCTCTATTTATTTTAGGAAACTAATGACATGTCATCATGACACATATCTAACCTTAGTGTTTCCAATTGGACAGGCCAGATACGTAAGCCATAATTCAAACCACAGCATGGCTCTTCTGCTAGAAGAAGGACTCATCCGATTTCATGGTCTCACTCTTCAGGTGTTCCTTGCAGTAAGTGTTCACATTATCCAGAACTTCAAATTTCAAGTGCTGAAAATTTAGGGAGGTGGTTATTTTATGCAAAAAAAATCAAAATCAAAGGAATATTTAAGAAATGACAAATAATGAGTTTTAAGGCAGTAGTGTCTACCGACGTTGTTTTCTCTTGTGCTTTTAGAAACTGTAATAATCATTCATCCCGAGGAGGGAAGGATCAATGTTTCAGTGGAGAAGAATCGGGTACAACCCAGGCAAGAAAGGCATTTCTGTGGCCTTGGCATGAGAAAACATGACAGAAAGAGAAGAGTTGGGAGGCTACGGTTCAAAGCAGAGGCTGCTGAAGGACAAGGGGCTGTGGAGAATCACGAAACCAACTGACTTGTGAGGTGGGCACAAGTCCTGGCATTGCAGAAGAGCCGCTTCTGCCCAGCCACGACCAGCAGGGTAACTGGCCACCACATCTCCCTCCCCACCTGCAGGGCGGATGCAGAGCTTGTGCAGAGGTAGTGAGCTCGGGGCTGCGGGCCAAAGACAGCCCAAAGATGTGTTCTTTGCGATCCATCCAGCGATTTTAAAAATTGAGCCACGATTAAAAAAAAACAGATTTCATCCCCACACACACACAAATTTAGATTTCTAGTTTCTCTTAAAAGATAAACAAAGAACGAGCAGGTAAAACTGAACAGAAAATTCCAAGTGGCGCCAGCTGGCCAGAGTTCGGTTGCTGCTGCTCCTTTATAGATGCTTCTGTGAGGCAGAGTGGGGCTGGGAACGCAGGACCCTGCACCCAGCTCCACCCCTTACTAGCTGTGTGATTTGGGGCCCTTTACTTAATGGTTCTGTGCCTCGGTTTACTCATTGGTAAAATGTAGCTCACAATTGTGCTTATCTCATAGGTTATTGAAAAGATCAAATAAATTAACAAGGGCACTGTGTTTTGACTAGTGCTGGGTAAATACAGTAGTTAGTAAATAGTAGCAAATTGCGTGTTTAGGTGATTGATTAAGTTGCACTTTTGGTTTTTTTTGTCATGCAAATGACATGTTTCCTACAGGATGAACCAATTAACAGTTGGAGACCAACTGTTCAAAACAATGATTTTTAAATTGAAAATAGTTGGGTTTTTTTTGGTAACAGTTAGATAGAAGGCCCAATTGTCTGAAGAGGCCAGTATATAGGAGAACACATGTCCATGAACTCTCTATAGCAGACAGCCTGCATCAAGGTCATCCTAGAGCTGCTTTAAATGATCACAATCTGTCAAGACTTTCTTGTAATTGACAGAAACGCAACTCACACTAGCTTAAGCAAGACAGGAAAAACATTATAAAAGTCATTCTGACCACATTTAGGTCCAGAAAATGAGTATGTTTTGGTACATACAATAAACAAGAGACAATTTTATATGGGTCAATGAGACCTAGTCGGAAGAATGTTTGCAATTACTCTGTCTGACGTAATATCTGAGCCAATCCTAATTAGACCCCTACTGGCTTGGTTGGATCTTAGGAGAAAATAAGCCAGTAAGAGATAAAACCTACTTGTGAGGTTATAGCCTTAGCACAGAAGATCCAGGAAAGACTTAGTTCAGCTGGAGGACAGTAGAAACAGGGAGAGGCTACATAATGCGAGTCCGAGGCCTGGTTACTGACCAGTTCTCACTAGTTGGTGTAAATACATCATATTTGGATTATGTTCTGACTCAACCCCACTCCTCTAAATCTCCTAAAATGGACATTCAGGGACCCTGTTGCTGGTCCATCGTCTAGCAGGAGCACAGTGTCTGCTGTCAGCCTAGTTCATCTGGATGGAAAAAATGCTCAGACTTTGAAAGCATTCCACCCTGGCACTGTGGGAGAGGAATGAGAGTGCCAAGGAGTACACTACCTCCTTTTCTTGGTAAGTAAATTCCCTCCTCTCTTTCTAATGTGTGTGGCCTAAACAGTGTTTAATTCATTTGAAACTTGTGCATAGGCCAAGGGATATTTAGCTAAGCTGGTTCAATTGCTCTTCCGCAACCTCATGTTAAGGAGTTTGGACTTTATCCCAAGGGCAGTGGGAAACACTGAATGGTTTTAAGAAGAGGAATGATATAATCAGACTCAAGTTTCAGAAAAATCAACTCTAGCTGTTGTATGAAAATTAGAATTATTATAGTGTTCAAGGCAATAGTTGATGGTGGCCTGTAAACAGTCTTATATTACAGGCACACCTTGGAGGTATTGTGGATTTTGTTCCAGACCACTGCACTAAAGCTAGTACTACAGTAATGCAAGGCATATGGATTTTTTAGTTTCCCAGTGAATATAAGTTATGTTTACATTATACTCTAGTCTATTAAGTGTGCAATAGCATTAAGTTTAAAACAACAATGTATATGCCATAATTAAAAAATACTTTACTGCTAAAAAAAATGGTAACGATCATCTGAGCCTTCAGCAAGTTATAACCTTTTTGCTAGTGGAGGGTCTTGCCTCAGTGGTGATGGCTGCTGACTGATCAGGGTGGTGGTTGCTGAAGGCAGGGGTAGCTGAGTTAATGTTTTAAAATATGATGACAATGGAGTTTGCCCCAGCAATTGACTCTTCCTTTCATGAAAATTTTCTCTGTAGTATGGGATGCTGTTTGATAGCATTTTACCCACATGGAACTTTATTTAAAATTGGAGTCTATCCTCTCAAACCCCTGCTGCTTTACCAACTAAGTTTATGTGATAGTCTAAATCCTCTGTTGTCATTTCAATAATGTTCACAGTATCTTCAGTAGGAGTAGATTCCATCTCAAGAAAACACTTTCTTTGCTCTTTCATAAAAAGCAACTCCTCATCCAGTCAACTTTTATCATGAGATTGCAAAAATTCAGTCACATCTCCAGGCCCCCCTTATAATTCTAGTTCTCTTGCTATTTCTACCACATCTGCAATTATTTCCTCCACTGAAGTCTTGAACCCCTAAAAGTCATGCATGAAGGTTGGAATCCGCTTCTTCCAAATTCCTGTTAATGTTGATATTTTGACACCCTCCCATGAATCACTAATGTTCTTAATGGCATCTAAAATGGGGAAGGCTTTCCAGAGGGTTTTCAATTTATTTTTCCCAGATCCATCAGAGAAATCACTATCTATACCAGCTATAACCTTACAAAATGTATTTCTTAAATAATAAGATTTGAAAATTGAAAGCACTCCTTGATCTATGGGCTACAGAGTAGATATTGTGTTAGTAGGCATGAAAATAACATTCATCTCCTTGTATTTCTCCTTTTGGACTCTTGGGTGACCAGGTGCATTGTCAATAAACAGTAATATTTTGAAAGACATCTTTTTTTTCTGAGCAGTAGGTCTCAACAGTGGGCTGAAAATATTCAGTAAACCATGCTGTAAACAGATATACTGTCATCTGGGCTTTATTGTTGCATTTCTAGAGTATAAGCAGAGTAGAGTTAGCATAATTTTTAAGGGCCCTAGGATTTTTGAAATGGTAAATGTGCATCGGTTTCAACTTAAAGTCACCAATTGCATTAGCCTCTAACAGTAATGTCAGCCTGTTCTTTGAAGCTTGAAGACAAGCATTGACTTCTCTCTAGCTATGGAAATCCTGGATGGCATCTTCTTCCAACAGAAGGCTGTTTCATCTACATTGAGAATCTGCTGTTTGGTGTAGCCACCTTCATCAATGATCTTACCTAGATCATCTGGATCACATACGATAGCTTCTACACCAGTCTTTGCTGCTTCACCTTGCAATTTTATGTTATAGAGATGGTTTCTTTCCTTAAACTTCATGAACCAACCTCTGCTAGCTTCAAGCTTTTTTTCTACAGCTTTCTCACTTATCTCAGCCTTAATAGAATTAAAGAGAGTTAGGGCCTTGCTCTGGATTAGGCTTTGGCTGAAGGGAATGTTATGGCTGGTTTGATGTTCTATCGAGACCACCAAAACTTTTTCCATATCCACAATTTTTTGTTTTCTTATCATGCATGTATTCACTGGAGTAGCACTTTTAATTTCCCTCAAGAACTTTTCCTTTGCCTTCACAGCTTAGCTAACTCTTTGGCATAAAAGCCCTAGCTTTCAGTAATATTGGCTTTTGACATGCCTTCCTCACTAAGCTTAATCATTTCTAGCTTTTGATTCAAAATGAGAGACGTGTGACTCATTCTTTCACTTGAATAGTTAGAGGCCATTACAGGGTTATTAATTGGCCTAATTTCAATATTGTTGTCTCTCAGAAAATAGGGAGGCCCTAGGAGAAGCAGAAAGAAGGGGAACAGCCAATCAGTGGAGCATTCAGAACACACACAGTATTTATCTTTTAGGTTTGCCATCTTATATGGGCACAGTTCGTGGTGCCCAAAACAATTACAATAGTAACATCAAAGATCACTGATCACGATCACCATAACAGATATATTTAATAATAGTAATGAAAAAGTTTGAAATATTATGAGAATTACCAAAATATCACACAGAAACACAAAATGAGTACATGCTATTTGAAAAACAGGGTTGCCACAAACCTTCAATTTGTGAAAAAGTGTCTGTGAGCCACACTAAAGTGAAGCACAATAGAATGAGGTATGCTTGCATTCTTAACAGATTCTGCTCCTCTGGCAAAATATCAGATTGGTAAATCAAGACCTACAATTTGTTACAATAAACTTGCATGAGGTTTAGTTGAAATAATCAGAGAAGCTAATGATCCACAGTAGAAAACTGTCAATTTTTGAAAAGTATGATAGATTCATTCCATAGAGTTGGACTCAAACTTGTGGAGTTAATCAAATTAAATGGCAAAAATCAGAGCCTACCAGTTAATACAAACTTTGGGTGGTACTACTGGAAAAATATGTTGTGATAGTTTAACTTGATATTTTAATCAAGTAATGTATATAAGGAAGTGTTAGTGGGTCAAGACAATGGCCTTGGAACTGTAGAGCTAAGAAAATTAGGCCTGTTGGGCATAGACTTATATCTATATTGCCATGAGCTCTTTCAATCAGAACGATGCCCTGGACCTTAAATGTATTCTCATTGCAGGTTTACAAAGCCAGGCCTGTGACCTGCTGCCAGTATTTATTATTATACCCAGGTATTCTGCAAGCAATAAGAAGTTTATGATAAGATTTAAATTTGACCAGTTCTAGAGTCCCAGGGGGGAGTGTTCTACCTTATTCTCTTTTACCAGTCAACTCATCTAGGTAGAGTTTTTGTTTGTTTGTTTTTCCTTTGGTTTCCTAACACTCTTGTCAAATCAGGGACTGGGAGATTAAGACACACTTGCTGAAGAACGAAACAGACAAGGCTGGAACCAGTTTATCAATAGATCCTTTGTAAGAGGTAAAAGAGAGTAATTCTCTCCTGAAGAGAGAGAGTGAAAATCAAATAATTAGGCAGTAAGGATGGCCATGTTATACTCTACAAATACTGAAAATGATATTAGGATATTAAGTGTATGGGTAGGGAATGTTTATGTCCTTGGGAATGAGACTGTTTTGCCTGCGACATCCAAGCCAGCTGCAGAGGTGAGCAAAGCAGCCTTACTACATTCTTTGTATGTCAGATCCCTCTTGGGTTGAGGTCTTGGCCCCAATTAAATCAGTTCTGAGCTTTCCAAAGGTTTCTAAATCAAGTCCTTTAGAAATCTTGCAGTAAAATTTCATTCTTTTTGCTCTTGCTTCTTGATGGTAGCTTCAGGCATTTCCAGACCTTCCTGTCCAGCTGAGTCCTCTTGAGGAGATTTGTACAATTCTTCCTTTTGTTTCCAACAGAAATTTATGAGAAGTCCTCTCTTCCTCCAGGACATCTGTGTCCCCTCTATACCCTAGCAGGAAACTCTTGCCCTCCACCCACTCTTAGGGCTGAAAGGGATACAGTTCGCAGCAGGACAACTGGTTAATTAGTCACGCAATTCAAAATTACTAGGTACTCAAACTTGGACCAGTGAAATTACAAAATGTGCTCTCGTGTTTGGCATTATAAAAGCTTCTATTATCATAAAATTTAGATTCTTGTAGAATGGCATAAGCCACAAAAATGTAGAGGACTTAACAATCAAAACCAGGCCAGGTGCGGTGGCTCAAGCCTGTAATTCCAGCACTCTAGGAGGCTGAGGTGGGAGGATTGCTTGAGCTCAGGAGTTTGAGACCAGCCTGAGCAACAGTGAGACACCCTCCCTGCCATCTCTACTAAAATAGAAAAAAATAGCCAGGCGTGGTGGGGCGAGCCTGTAGTCCCATCTACTCAGGAGGCTGAGGCAGGAGAATTACTTGAGCCCAGAAGTTTGAGGTTGCTGTGAGCTATGATGACGCCACGGCACCCTAGCCAAAGCGACAGAGCAAGAATCTGTCTCAAAAAAAAAAAAAAAAAAAAAAAATCAAAACCAGCTTGGCCTGTTTGAGGTGATCACGTGACACTAATAAGGCCCACCAGTCCAGAGAGGAGTGACTAGCAGTGTTCTGCAGATACGAGCTCATACACAGTCTCACCTAGTGGTATGCAAATGCTGCTCACCTGGATGCTCAACTGGATGTATATTTATTTCAAAGCCAAGAGCCCTCAGATAGACCATCCACATGGCAAGCCTGTGATTTCCTGTCCCAGAGTATGAAGTGGCTTCTTTTCTAACATTTATGAGCAACGTAAAATTTTAGCTTGCTTTCCCAAGTGAATCATAGTGACTCTCAATGGCAAGGATTCATCCAGAGACATTAAAACATCCCCAGTCACTATTAATTAAAAGGAAATCTACTAAAACGTCTATCACTTTGGCTAGAAAAAAATAGCATTCCTATTCTGTCACAGGCCCCTGCCAAGTCTCAGTGGAAAAGGGGATTAATTTGACTCAGAAAGGCCTAACCAGAGAGGTATCCACGAGTCCTAAGCTATTGTCAGACTTCAAAGAACAATGCAGAAGAGCAAGAGATAAGATGAGAATGATCTCAGAGAGGTTTCCTGAAGCCAGCACTATCATGCCAAAGACGGCGAGATTCATCCCGATGACAGAATTCCAGATTGTTGAGAACTGACACACCCAGAAGACTCAGCAGTGACACAGCAAATAGGCAGTAGGAGATGAATACGATATTTTGATCAATTTTTATGAAGGGTCTGTTGGATGAAATGTGCTATGTCTTATTGATAAAGTTCAGGCTAGACTAAGGAATAGGGCAAATATATGCTAACTCAAACCCTCTCCAAAAGGTGAAAACAACCCAAGTGTTCACTGACTGACAAACGAATAAACAAAATGTGGTGTATACACAAAATGGAATATTATTCAGCCTTAATAGGGAAGGAAATTCTGACACAAGCTACAACATGGATGACCCTTGAGGATATTACACTAAATAAATGAGCCAGTCCCCCCAAAGCCAAATATTGTGTGATTCTACTTATATGAGGTATCGAGAGTAGTTAAATTTATAGAAACAGAGAGTAGAAAGGTGGTTGCCTGGGTCTAGGGGAGGGAGAAATGGGGAATTGTTGTTTGGTGAGTATAGTGTTTTAGTTTTGCAAGAAGAAAGAATTCTGGAGATTGGTTGCACAACAATGTAAATCTACACATCTAAAAATCGTTAAAACGGTAAATTTTATGTTATGTGCATTTTGCCACACTTAATTTTTAAGAAACTTATAAAATTGTACACTATATATATGTGCAGTTTATTATATGTCAGTTGTACCTCAATAAAAGTATCTTTATAGAATAAAACAAAAGATAAAACAACTCCAGATGGCCCAGATGAGGTGAGGTCAGCAGGGATAAACTCACTTTTTCTGCATAACTGGAGAAGGCTCAGGGCAGATCCACCTGGACTCCCTATACTATGTGGGCGTGACTGGACTAATGAGGTTAACTCTGTGAAGAATTTAAAGGTCATAATTCTGATTTCCTGAGTTCATGCCCTCATTTTCTCTTAACTATAATTTTTTGATAGCTTCGTAAATTGCTTCCCTAAGTATACATGCCAATGGATTTGGTGGATAGGGACCTTTGAAAGAGCAATTTCAGTAGAAGAGGTACAATATAGATTGTAAAGCATAATAATCATCACTAGAATTTATTGAGTTTTTTCTTACTTGTCGCTTTCCACCTAACCCTCACAAGAATTCTATAAAATTACATACATTTTACAGATTGAGTCTAGTGGTCAGAGTAGTTAAGTAATTCATCCAAGGTCCCCAGCTATTGTGTCAGATGAGGTCTTGCAGGAGGCAGAATTTCACTCAGATGTTCAAATGAAAAAAATTTTAATGAATTGTTCACTTCCAGAGGTGTGGACAAAGTTAAGAAAACCAAGAAGGAATGTCAAAGCACCCAAAGTCTAATACAAATGAGAAGCCATTACTATCCCTACATGTGAAGGGGCCAAGGGGGAACAAAGGGAGGTCAAAGTTGGATAGCTGTAGAATTAAGACCACATGAGAATGTTTGTAAACTGAGAAGAAGGTATTAATATTAGAAAGAGAGACGTTAAAGAGGGGATAACTAAGAGAGGATATGCTGGAGAAAACAGGCACAGTTGAGATCAACAACAGAATGAAAGTGTTGACATTGGAAAAGAGAAAGAAAACATCTTCCTAGGAGACAGGAAAGAAGATTGGGAGAGGGATGAAGGGAACATTGCTGTTTGCAAAGTAGAAGGTGATACTATCATCTAAGAGAAAGGAGCCTGGGGTGGTATAGGAACCAGAGAAGAGTTGACACAATGCCTGTTTTGGTAATTTGAGAAGAACTCAAGTGGTGAGGAAAAAATAATCAGGGCATGGTACTATGGTCCACACAAATGCCCTTGTAACCCAAATTTGCAACATAGCATTGTTACAAGCAAACACAACCAATCAACTCTTTCATTGATTTCATTCTTTTCTTAAGACAATGTTCTAAGTAACAGGGTTGAAATGGTTAAGAAGCCATTTAAGAGATGTTTACTTCTAGATTTATGACTATTAGTATTCTGAGATGCTCTTTCTCTGGAATAACTAGATCCTGAATAGAATGCATTCTTAGAGATACTGCTGATCTCTCAGGAAAGAAAGGAGGTCTTCCAAGTGTCCTCAATTAATTAAAAAAAAAATTTTTTTCTTTATCCATTCATTCATGGATGGACACTTAGATTGATTCCATATCTTGGCTATTGCAAATAATGCTGCAATAAACATGGGAGCGCATGTATCTCTGATATACTGATTTCCTTTCTTTTGGATATATATCCAGTAGTGGGATTGCTGGATCGTATGGTGGTTCTATTTTTAGTTCTTTGAGGAAACTCCACACTGTTCTCCACAGTGGCTCTACTAATTGACATTCCTACCAAAAGCGTATGAGGGTCCTCTTTCTCCACATTTTTACCTGCATCTATAATTGCCTGTCTTTTTAATATAAGCCATTTTAACTGGGGTGAGATGATATCGAAATGTGGTTTAGATTTGCATTTCTCTGATGATTAGTGATGTTGTGCATTTTTATATATACCGGTTGGCCATTTGTATGACTTCGTTTAAGAAATGTCTATTCAGATATTTTGCTCATTTGTAAATTGAGTTGTTCTTTTTCTATTGTTTGAGCTCTTCATATATTATACTTACTAACCCCTTGTCAGGTGGATAGTTTCCAGATATTTTCTCCCCGTCTGTGGGTTGTCTTATCACTTTACTGATTATTTCATTTGCTGTGCAGCTTTTTAGCTTGATGTGATCCCATTTATACATTTTTGCTTTGATTTCCTGTGCTTTTGGAAATGTGTTACATATACACAATGGAATATTATTCGGCCATAAAAAGAATGAAATCCTGTCATTTGCAACAACATGGATGGAACTGGAGGACATTAAGTTAAGTGAAATAAGCCAGGAACAGACAGACAAATATTTACAAATATTGCATATTCTCACTGGCATGTGGGAGCTAAAAAAAAATGAACTCATGGAGATAGAGAGTAGAGAGTAGAATGATAGTTACCAGAGGCTGGGATGGGTAGTAGGGAGGGGATAAATAGGGATGGTTATTGGGTACAAAAATATAGTTAGATAGAAGGAATAAAATCTAGTGTTTAGTAGCACAATAGGGCAACTACAGTTAACAATAGTATATTTCAAAATAATTAAAAAGTGAAATTGGAATGTTCCTAACCCAAAGAAATGATAAATGCTTGAGGTGATGGATATCCCAGTTACTCTGATTTGATTATTACACACTGTATGTTTGTATCAAAATATCATATGTACCCCATAAATGTGTACAACTGCTATGTATCCATAATAATTAAAAATAAAACAATTTTTAAAAAGTGAGCTATAGCTTTGGCAGCCAGGTGGGGTAGGGTTTCTCTGAGGACAAATGACAACAGCCTCACTGATACTGAGCTGAAGATATTGAGCTTGGACTGACGGTAAAACAAAAGAGGCATATAAAGCAATATATAAAACAAACACTGATAAAATTTGAAGATGAAATTGACAAATATTCCATTAAGGTACATTTTAACACATCTCTCTCAAATATTATAGGTCACACATGCTGAAGGAACATAGTAATGTAGATGATTTGAACACAATTAATGAACTTGATCTAATATATACTTCAGGTATAGAATTCTGCTCCTCAAGACTAGAGAATCACCTTCTCTCTCAACACTCACAAAAATTGATCATAATCTTGTAAAGCAAGCTGCAACAAATTAAAAACTTGGTAATAAAGACCACATTCTCTGACAAGAGTGCAATTAGGCAAAAGTCAATAACAAAATGATGAAAAATCCTCATACTTT
>RJWJ010024600.1:0-24626 GCA_004363605.1 Indri indri | reverse complement strand
GCACCATGGCAAATATATAGTAACTCCTCAGTCCTTCCCGAAAAGAACTTATAGTCAATTATTGGGTAACTTTAAAGTGAGAAAGCTGGATACACAGATCCTTTGAAGAATGTTGGATACAGGGTCCAAGTCTATGCTGACATCTGGGGACTCCAAATGCTGTCATGGCTCTTACTAGAGCAGAGCACAGTGGAGTCAAGTAACATTTGGAGTCCCACGGCAGGGCTATTCCACAGTGGTTCCACCCACCCAGTGCTGCTGGTAGAGTGTTCCATAAATGCCAATTTGGCTAAAGGGGTTGGTCTTCTATATTCTGTCTAATTTTTCTGTTAATTACTGAGGGGGGGTGTTTAAAAACTCCAAATTTGACTCTGAATTTATGTCCCCCTTTAGTTATGTAAGTTTTGGTGTCTTATAGTTTGAAGTTCTGTTATTATGTGCATTTATATTTATTGTTTTATATTTTCCTGATATATTGGTTCTTTTATCACTATGAAGTGTTCCTGCTTGTCTCTAGTGAAACTCTTCAACTCTTTGACTTAAAATCTATATTGTCTAATGTTAAAATATCATTCTGGCTACCTTATGTTTACTGTTTGCATGATGCATTTTTTTTCTGTCTTTTATTTCTAGTCTATTTGCCTTTGTACTTAAAGTGTGTCTCTTATAGACCTGATGCAGTTGGTTCTTGCTTATTTATCCCGTCCGACATTCTCTCTCTTTTGAATGCTCTTGAATGGAGCATTCTGTCTATTTCTATATATATTTTTGTTTCTTTGTTCCTCTTTTCTGCCTTCTTTTTGTATTAATTGAATATTTTTCAGTATTTCGTTTTAGTTGCTCTGTTGGCTTTCCAGCTTTATCCCTTTCACATTTGTACTGCTTATGCTAGGGATTACATGTGAGTCTTAAACTTACTCTAATCTAATTAGTTAATATTTAATGTTTTCAGCTAAAATGTAAGAACCTCGCATAAGTGTATTTCCCTTAACTCCCCCATTCTCAGTACAATCATTATTTTTTTCCCTTTAAACAGTCGTGTGTACATTAAACAAATGAGAGAGAGAGAGAGAGAGAAGTGGGGGTAGGGAGGGAGAGAAAGGATCTATCTACAATGAGAGAGTCGGGATGACGTGGCAGCCACCTAGCAGCAGCGTTTCTCGTGGCAAGCCTGGCGCTGGGCACAGCCAGGGCCTCCCAATCCACCGCGACAGCACATCAGTCTGCCCCGCCCGGGCTCGCCTGCCTGGTGCGCCAGTTGCACTTTGCCATTAAAAATGTATTTTCAGTCCTGTCTACTGCTGGCGGGGTATCTGCTCACAGGAATACTTCCACTCACTCAACCCTGCACACCAGGAAACTAACACGGCTTGTTGTGCCACTGAACAGCTGAGGAACTAAGGAAGAGAAAAGTGAGGTAACTAGTGTCACACACAGTATGCAGTGGAGCCAGGACTTAAACCTAGGTTGGTGGCTGAAACCAATAAATATTTAGGATGAGCCAGTAGATATAGTGGTAATAAGTATAAGACTATGAGCTGCTCAAGGGCACGTTTTTTGTATTTTTGGTAACGATGTTATTCCAAGAGTCTGGAACAATGCTGCTTATATTGTAGGTACTCAATAAATATTCAATGAATTTGAATTTGATTTCCCTTCCGTAGTATTATATTAGAGCCACACCATGATACTCACTGCTGCCTTTGGTGGTATATTAGGGAGCCATGACTAAGTGAAGTCACCTAAGAACTTGATATGAGATCTGGCTCCATGATCTGTGTATTCTAGGACCCTTCAGAGTTTTACAATAATAATAATGTATAAAATGGAAATTAGGATGGTAGGATTACTACAATCCAGAGGAGTGTGAAGTTATGTTGAGGTATACGAGTGTGGGAACGTGCCATTGACACTTTTAAAAACTTACTTTCATTTTTTTCCAAACCCATTTCTAGCAGCATCTAGCTGGTAGTGCCACGTACAGATATTCAGGTTGTAGGCACATGACTCTAGCAGATGCCACTTACATTGCAGTCTCTGTAGATAGTGACCCCTGATGCTGTTCAGGGAACAACCTGAATGACTTTATATAACAGGGTTGAATCTAGCAGAGTAACTACAGTAACTAGGGCACAATGAGAACACAGCAAATGGTTTTCAAGTGAACCACTTATCATTCAATGAATTAATGACATATAGATTAAGATGAATCTGTTTTACCCTAAAATTTGACCCATTCCAGAAACAGTTTTTAAATGTAACAAGTCTTAAGTAAGAGCCAATTCAACAAATCCACCATCAAGTGTGTGCCCAGTTCTGTGCTAAGCATCAAAAAAAGGGGAAACTGAGTTAAAAACATGGTTCATGTTCACCACCCCACAGAAACCTCCATTGCACTACCCACCAGAGGCTTCCATGTCAAGCCATCCATGATTAACTTCTGTGTTCTAATTTTACTTGGCTTCTAGGCAGCACTGAATAGTCTTTCCTTACTGAAATCTGTTGGGTTTTTTCCCCTGAATTCTGTGTTTTTTCTCCTGTCTCAAAGATGGCTGTTTCTTAGCTTCTTTGCTGGCTCCTCCTTGTCTTATGAATTAGGAGTATCTCAGGGCTCAGTTCTTAAATTTCTTTCATGTCTTCTCCATAAGCCAGTAGTCCATAGCTTGGGCCGAATATTAGAAACATACCAGGAGCTTTCAATAATACAGATGCTTAGGCTACACCTGAGACCAATTACATAAGGATCTCTGAGGGTAGGACTGAAACATCACTATTTTTAAAAAGCTTACGAGGTGGTTCACAGGTGTAGCCAAGATTGAGAACCATTTCCTAGGTGATCCCATTCATACCACGGCTTTAAACACCACCCGTATGTTGTTGGTTCCTAAATTTATGGTTCTAGCCCTAGAATTCCTAACTCTGACTCCGGCACTGACATCTGTGCCTCGTTGAATTCATTCACTTCTGGCTTGCTTTGGCTTTAGGGCATGCACAAGCTTTTCAACTCTGGGTAAGAACTTCTGGACTCTGCAGATCACCCAGGGGCTGGTTCAGCTCTTGCCACGCGCTTGCCCACAGGTACACACCCAACCCCACCAGCAGAGACATTCAGATAGGCTGGGAAACTGTACTAGAGACTCGCTGGTATTATAATACACATCTACCATGTGACAGGTGCTGGCATGGGGTGTTATATATTTTGTCTCATTTAATCCCCATGACAGCGCATTAAGGGAAGTATTATACACAAACTTAGAGATAAGAAAACTAAGTCTTAAAGCAGTGAACATATTTATCCAAAATGACATGACCAATCAGTGCAGGGACAAGGACTCAGCCTAGGTTAGCTTTACTCCAAAGTTCATGCATAGTCAGTAAGCACGTTGCTGCCTGAGTCCCTTGACTTTTAACCAAGTGAAACACCCTCCCCTCTGATAACATATGTCTGTTTCCAATCATTATGTGACATAAAGTCTTTGGAATTCTAGAAAGTTAGGTTCAGAGCTAAAAGTTAGGTATGAGCTCTTAGAATTCAATTCTGTCATCTTACAGATTAGGCTATCAAGGCCTTGAGAAGAAAAGTTACTTTCCCAAGGTCAAACAATTAATTAGTGACCAGGCAAGGATTTCAATTAGGTCTCCTATGAATCCAATGCACTTCTCAGAACATAATGTCTCCTCCCATTAAAACTGAGTGTTTCTAATAATTTATTTTTCCCTTCAACTTTGTCAAGAGTCTTTTATAAAACAGGCTATGTGTTGTTGAGCTGCATAAAATAATTATTTGTTACATTTGCTGCACTCTTGTTACCTTTAATTTCAGTCAATTGAAACAGCCATTGCACCAAGCTACTTTAACCACAGAGCCCTTATGAGGTTTATTTGTTGCTGAAGTCTTATTTTCTGAGGTAAATTAATGATGTTTTATTCCCAGAGACTTTATGGTGCTTATCACTATATTAACTCACATCAAAAAAATCACAGGGAGCTATTTTTCAAACCCTGACAAAAACAGCCTAGAGAAATCCCAGTGAATTGCGGGCTTTGAAATATAAATGCACACATGGATTGCATATTTCTCATAAAGAAAATGTTTTCATTTCACATTAGGTAAAAGCTTTCTTTAAAAAGTTGTCACTTAGCACAGGAAAAGATTCATTCCTTCTCAGCCTGGTTTGTATGAGCAGAGGAAATTGAGGCTCCTCTGCAAACAAAAATTTATGAATTTTAGGTCATGGTGTGGCGTGGAGTCAGGGAGACCTTGGTCTGAATTTCTGAGCTGTTGGTTACTAGCCCCCCTTAAGGGTATGACTTGAATTCTCAGGGCCTCTGTTCTCCATGTGTAAAATGGGATGCAAATAACACATCAAAGTTGAGAAAATTAAGTAAAGTAATGTAAGTAAAATGCCCTCAGCATTCCTAGACTATGATAGGAGTTAGATAAATGTCATTTTTCTTTCCTAAGAAGATTTAAGAAATCTTAGGGTTTTTTTCTACCTTCAAGGCCTTCAATCACTTTTCCAAAATGCCCTAGGCAAGTTCCACCCTATTTCTTTTATGCTATTAATTTACTCATTAATCACTCACCTGTGTGCCAGCTACACCAAACCCTGTGCGAGAAGCTCAGGTTCCTACCTCAGCTGAGAGCTTTGAGATCTAGTGTGGAAGACAGACTAGAAACAGGAGATTGTATTAGAGTTTACTAATTGCTCTGTTGGGTAAGTGTCAGGCACTGTACAGCCCCTGGTCATATTATTCATAAAAATTTCCTGGAGGAAGTAACATCTAGGCTGAGCATCCAATAAAATTTCTTCCGCTCTGAGACACACCTACCCAAATGGTTTCTTTGAGGCTAGCACAGGTGGATGGAGCATTTCTTATTGAAACCAAACATAACAATTAAGTGATATTTTTAATATAAGACATAGCAGTAGGTGTGTTTAAGGAAGTTCTGTTGAAGTAAGACTCTAACTGAACAGCAGCAGCTAAGGAAGCAGAAAGAAAGGTCTAGTCTTCTTACAGAGGGAGGTAGGAAGGGGGAATGAAGGCTGTGAACTTTTATTTGGCAGACACAAAGCATCAGGAACTCTGTCATTTTCCTCTCTCTCTTCCTCTTTTTCCTTTTAAATTCAGTCTTAACCATAAATCATAGAGGCTGTCTTATCCTTATTTTTACACAGGGAAAACTAAGTTTCAGAAAGTTTGTGTTACCTTGCCCAAGGCCACACACTAGTAAGTGGCCGTGGCAGGAATCTGGCTCCACTCAGGCTGGCTGTGCAAACTGTGATCCATTTGCTTGTAGTAAGCGGGGCTATCAGAGTCTCAGCCGAGCAGGTTGGATTCAGGGCAGCAGGTTGTCAACCCAGAACGGCAGTGGGGGAAGACTGTCATATCTGGCAGAGATGCATGAACCAATAATTAGCCCAGAGCACACCACACATTGCTCGAGCTGCGAGACTAACTCAGGACTCTGCCTTCTGCTCAATGATGGGACCTTCACAAAGGGCCAGGCAGGTTGTAACCGCTCCACTCAGGAATGGGTTGTAACCACTCCATTCAAGAATGTGTGGACCCTTGGGTAGGCAGGGGCAGGTCCTGCCCCATGTTGAGGATTCGGGAGAACCACTGCAGTGGGCCTGATGTGACATCCCGAGGCCAACAGAGCAACCTTACTCAAATTGGCAGCAAGTCATGGGTACTAAAAGGGATTAAAAGGGTTGTTTTTTATTTAAAAGGGGAAGATAAATTTGCTGACAGTGATATGTTGTGGATAATGAGAACAGTGCCTGCAATAAAGGGGAAAAAATGGAGTTGGGATGGAGAAGGTGAGGAGCTGCTGAATCAGCGCTCTGACAGAAAATGGAATTCAAAGGTTTTCTTTCTGTTTCTGACAAAATGGATGTTGAGGTCTTTTTTTCCTTCCTTCCCCTTATTCATCTAAAAGGTTCTCTTTAGAAGCACAATAAAATGAAAATTCAAACCAGGAAATCCTGACACGAACTCTATTGACAAGATGGAAGTTGAGGAGGTAGTCGCTGATACTGAACTCGGTCCAGAGAGGCAAAGAGTGTCCTCCTCTGACTAGGAAGAGGGAGTCATTTCCCCATCTCCTGTGCCAAGTACAATCCTAAGATGACTCAGTTCCCCCATAAAATGGAAAAGGAGGGGAAGAAGGAGGAAGCGCATTAATATTCATTTAATACTAACCGTGGGCCAGCAAGGTACTCAGTAATATACCACATTATATAATTTAATCCTTATAAAAGCCTTGCTGGGTGTACAGTATTATACCCATTTTACAGAGAAGGAACATCAGGTGAGGAGAGGTTGTCCAAGGTCACCCAGCTAATAAAGTGCAGACCTAGAACTCAGAACCAGGGCAGTCTAGCTCCAAAGTCCAGGTTTCTGTCACTGCACCTTATCAACAGAATGACAACCCTTCCCTCTCTACCCTCACAGAGCATTTCAGAACAGATGACCATTTAAGTGGTAGGTGACCTCCACGTCTCTATCTGATCCAGACAGTCAGTAATTTTAGTTTTGCCCCCAATCTATAAAGAAGAAATTTGGAGGAGAGGGAGGACAGTTTTGAAATGGATTTTTGATTGATATCACCTAAGCTCTCTAAGTTTGAAGCTCTCTCTATTTCTGGAGTCACCAATCTCTGTATTTCTCCCTAAACCTAAACCTGAAGATGATGGGTCCTTCCCTATCCATTCATTTTTTGATTCAGCCATCCATCTATCTGACAACTATTAAGCACTTACTATGTACCCTCAGTAGTGGGCAGATATTCCTTCCTTCTCTTGTGGAACCTCCCTATACAGCAGGAGGACCAGACAAAGCTACACCGCACAGTATAATGGAGTATGAAGAGATGAGCTGTATAACGGAAGATTATAAAAGAGACGTTTGAACCAAGAGGAAGAAGTGACCCACACAGTGTGGGGCAGTGATGGGACATTAGGGAAAGTTTCTCCAGAGTGACAGTAGGTTAGAGCTAAAGATGACGTGGAGCTCACCAGGTAGGAAAAGAGGCCAGTGGGAATAGCACAGACAGAAGAGTGAAGAAAATACGTGATGTGTTATGAGAACTATGAGTGGCTGTGTGGGGAGCCTTGGTGCCGTTTGGGGGGCACACAAACAGGCAAAGGCAGGAGCAACAGACCGTGGGCATGTCAGGGTGGCCCCGTGGGGCTTGCTAAGGAGACTTAGCTCTTCTCTTGGTGATGAGGAGCCACTGAGGCATTTTGTTTGGGGAATAACCTGATTAGATTTGTATTTTAGGAATACAGGGCAAGAGGAGAGACTCAGGAATGAGTTAAGGAGTAGTCCAGTCTTTTAATAAAAATTCCAAGCGATTTTTGCATATTCATTTCTTTATTTTGCCATTCATTCAATATTTATGGTCAGGTACTGAGCTAGACTGGGGGAATACAAAGGTGAGTAAAAACAGATGTGATTCCTGCCTGTATATAACATTGAGACTGGTTGAAAGACCAGAGATTATTTAAATAATCATATACAAGACATTGCAGCTGTGACAGATTTAAAGGAGAGTATATGCTGTCAGGAGACCCTGTTAGACAGTTATTTGTCCTGGTCAACTTTCATGAGAAAGTGACACATGGTCTGAGATCTGCAGGAGCAGTGGCAATGAGCCAAGAGCTGTGTGCAGAGAAGAACGTCCCCGACGGGTTGACAACGTGCAAAAGCCCTGTGTGGGGCACAGTGTGGGAAGAGTAGGGGTGGCGGAAACTGAAGAATGAAGGATTCAGGGTATAACATGAGGCCGGAGATCAGGGGAAGATGCGGAGCTTCTGACTCGGGGGTCGAGCTTCTGAGGACGGGCCACATGGAGGAACAAAGCCAAGTCACCCTGTCGTCTCAGCCAAGGCCATGCTACATTAGCTAACAGACACATGAGTGAGCTGAGCCAAGACCATATGAGCCATCCAGCCAAATACAGCCTTCAACCACCAATCTTCAGACTCGTGTATGAAGTAAATGACTAGCGTTTTAAACCAGAGTTTCAGGGTGGGTTGCTATGTGCGCATGTGCGGGAGGAATGGGCGGGGGGCGGAGCAAAGAGATGTCAACAATGATTCTTAGGTTCCTAGTTTACACATCTGGACAAATGTTGGAGCCGTTCTCTCAAGAGTTAAATTGTTGAGTAAGACAGCCCTGTAAAGGAGACAGGGAAAGATCAGTTTAATCCTGACGAGGAAAACCAAAAGGGTACTTTGTAAGGAGGATGAGGATCACTTTCTGAAGCACCTGTTCAATGTACACTGGATATCATTCTTGGATCATTTTTTGATCTTCAGTCTAATTTGCCTGGCTTCAAATTCTGATTCTAATACTCAATTTTTGTGTGACTATGGCAAATTGACTAACTTTCCTGCATTTAAATAGAAAAAATAAAAACAATAATATCTATTTGCAAAGTTTTTGTAAAGATTACATAAGTGGCAGTTGAAGCATGAACCACATTGCCTGGCCTTTATTTCATACGCAAAGCATAGTTGCTATTATAATATAATTACATGAATCTTTGTTCAGGCTGTTCTCCATCTGCTGGAATATTTTTTTTTCCCCTCTGCAAGTTCTTTTATACTTTAAACTTGGCTGTAGATTCACCAAACCAATGAAGCCCTCCCAAACTATTCTATCACATCGTTGACTCTCACTTTTCTGAATTTCTATATCTCTGAGTTCTTGTATACATTTACTTATCATACATTTATTGAGAACCTACCAAATGCTGATCACAAAGGGAAATAATAGGTCACTGCTTTTTCATACTCACAGATAGAAAACAGCACATGGTCTCATACTTTCATATAAAAGTGAATATTCATTTCACTTTTCAGGTTACAAATTGCTTCAATATACATAATCTCATGCGATGTTTGCAAGAGCCTTGTGGAGATGCAGGGCAAGTGTTAGCAGCCTTATCTCCCAGCATAAGCTCTCTGGGTCATGCTCTTCACCCCCTCATCACTTGATAGGCAATTTCAGTGTAGATCTTAGCTGATTTTATTTATTTTGTAATGTGTTTGTCTTCCGCACTTGTACTGTGGTGTTTTATACATATTTTCTGCATGAATTATAGTCAGAGAGTTTGAGGGACTTGCCCAAATCCACATGATAAACTAATAGCAGACCTGGGGTTAGAACATACTTTTCTTTTCTTCCAAGTCAGTGTTCTCTCCATTACCACAAATTGTCATCTACTAATTTCATGTTTCTGTGGCTTATTTTATAAGGTAGATTAAAAATGTCTCAAAAAGAGGATAATGTGTTAAGAGCATAGTACATGAATTAGGGTTCTCCAGAGAAACAAAGAACCAATATATATGTATGGATATTTATAACAGGAATTGACTCACATGATTATAGAAGCCAGGAAGTCCCACTATCTGCTGTCTGCAAACTGGAGAACCAGGAAAGCAGGTGTGTAATTCAATCTGATTCTGAAGGACTGCTATCCAGGGTTAAAGGGTGAGGAGAAGGCAATGGCATAAGTCTCAGGCCAAAGGCCAGAGAACCATGAGCACTGATGTTTGAGGGCAGGAGAAGATAGATATCCCAGCTCAAAAAGAAAGAGCACACCCGCCCTTCCTTTGCCTTTTGACCTATTCAGGCCCTCAACAAATTGCATAATGCCCATCCACATTGGTGAAGGAGATTTCCTTTATTCAGTCTAACAAATCAAATGCTAATCACTTCCAAAGACACCCTCATAGACACACCCAGAAATAATGTTTTACCAGCTATCAGGGCATTCCTTAGCCCAGTCAAACTCGCACATAAAATTCACCATTAACCATCACAACTTTGCAGTCCCACCAACAGTGTGTAAGTGTTCCTTTTCCTTTGCATCCACCCAGCATCTACTGTTTAGGGACTTTTTGATAAAAGTCATTCTCACTGGGGTTAGGTGATACTTCATTGTGGTTTTGATTTGCATTTCTCTGATGATTAGTGACACTGAGTATTTTTTTATATGCTTATTGGCCATTAATCTGTCTTCTTTTGAAAAGCCTCTGTTCATGTCTTTTTCCACTTTTTAATGGGGTTGTTTGTTTTTTTCTTCTTTATTTGCTTGAGTTCTTTGTAGATTTTGGTTATTAGCCCTTTATCAGATGTATAGCATGCAAATATTTTCTCCCACTCTGTAGGTTGTCTATTTTCTCTATTGATTGTTTCCTTGGCTGTGCAGAAGCTTTTTAATTTAATCAAGTTCCTTTCATTTATTTTTGTTGTTGCCATAATTGCCCTTAAGGTCTTCTTCATAAATTCTTTGCCTAGGCTGATATCTAAAATAGTTTTTCCAACATTTTCTTCTAGAATTCTTTTGGTTTCATGTCTTAGGTTTAAGTCTGTTATCCATCTCGAATTAATTTTTTTGAGTGGTAAGAGGTATGGATCTTGTTTCAATCTTCTACATGTGGCTATCTAATTTTCCCAGCACCATTTATTAAATAGGGATTGTTTCCCCAGGGTAAATTGCTGTCTACTTAGTCAAAGATCAAATGACAACATGTGGATGCTTTTATATCTGGGTTCTCTGTTCTGTTCCATTGGTCTATATTTCTATTTTTGTGCCAGTACCATGCTGTTTTGGTTACTACAGCCTTGTAGTATAGCTCAAAGTCTGGTAAAGTGATGCCTCCAGATTAGTTCTTTTTGCTTAAGGTTGCTTTGCCTATTTGGGCTCTTTTCTGGTTCCAAATGAAGGGTAGAATTATGTTTTCTAGATCTGTGAAAAATGACATTGTTATTTTGATGGGGATTGCACTGAATCTGTAAATTACTTTGGGTAGTATGGACATTTTAACAGTGTCGGTTCTGCCAATCCATGAGGATGATATGTTTTTCCATTTGTTTACATCATCTGCAATTTCCTTCCTCAGTGATTTGTAGTGCAACCTCTATGGAAAATAGTATGGAGATTCCTCAAAGAACTAAAAGTAGACCTACCATTTGATCCAGCAATCCCACTACTGGGCATTTACCCAAAGGAAACAAAGTTATTTTATCAAAAAGACACTTGCGTTAAAATATTTATGGCACCACAGTTCACAATTGCAAAGATGTGGAATCAACCCAAGTGCCCATCGATTCATGAGTGGATTAATAAAATATGGTATATATACACCATGGAGCACTGCTCAGCCATGAAAAATGAATTAATACTTTTTGTAAGAATCTGTATGGAATTGGAGGCCGTACTTCTAAGTGAAGTATCGCAAAAATGGAAAAACAAACACACGTTCTCGCTATTGAACTGAAACTAACCAATCAGCACTTGTGTGCACAGATGGAAGTCAAATTCAATGGAAATGATGCAGGTGGGAGGCAGGAAGAGGGCCCAGGTGAAATTATACCTAACAGGTACAATGTACACTATACACTATTTGGGTGATGGGCACACTTATAACTTTGACTAAAGCAGTACAAAAGCAATCCATGCAACCAAAACATTTGTACCCCCATAATGTTTTTTAAAAAATTTACCATCACAGTAAGTGTTCACGAAAAAACTATAAGATATGAAAGGAGTCAGTGCCAAGGAAATAATATTTATTGAGCATCTACTATTCACGTAAAACATGTTATCTTATTTAATATTCATAGCAACTTTATGAGGTCAGCATCATATCTGTTTACAGATGAGAAAAGTAAAACTCACTGAGGTAAAGTAGCTTGTGTAGTCAAGTTGTAGATCTGGCATTATAACCCAGTGGGTCTAAATTCAGTGTCTGTACTTTTCATTATAACCTCCATAAAAAATTAATGTATGGACAAACTGATGAACACATGTACAGATGGATGCTGTATTTTTTTGCCTTTCAGTTGAGAAAATGGGCCTAAACATGACAGCTTTTCAAATTCAGAAATTGGTCTCCCAATCCACAGATCGTAATTTTCACTCCTGTGGCTTTGTAAATAAAGTTTTTTTGTCATTTCATAAAATGACTCTGATTAGGAAGGGATTGATCATTTCCTAAGACTATTTTGTAAGTAATGCCCAAAGCTATTTGGCGTCCCCTGTTGGTGCTTATTTCTCTGGTGTTTTTGATAAAATATAATTGTCTTAAGTCTCTCAGGATTGATTAAATGGAATGTTCAAAAGGAAAGCTGTCTTATTACTGACCCTGCATCCTTTAGTTAATAAGGTTTTTTTTTTTTCTAATTTTACTTCAAAGATGAAAGTTTCTTAATTAACCATCAGAGGTTCTCTGAAGCAAAGTATATTAAAATCATATTATGCCTTCCTGAGGCTCTCCTTGGATTTTTTATTAAGCAAAGCTATCGGAAGTAAAGATATGAGGGTAATTGTATCTATACATAATAAAGAAAGATATACTTACGAGTTTTCTATTCTAATCAACATCACTGCCACACTGAAAAAGTCAATTATTTTGTAATATTTAAGAATGCCAATAAAAATCAATGTTATTTAGCCAAATCTTGTTAGCTCTGGAAATGAGAAACAGGAATATCAAGGATAAAAAAAATGATCACAGCTTAATTCCAAATGCAATTTAGCAAATGTGTGTCAAAGCAACTTGATCTATTTCAACAGTTATTTATTGATCACCTGCCATATGCCAGACTTCCTATGTTCTGAGAGGTAGTAAAATTAAACATTTCCCTGCCCTCAGTGAGCTCACAAACTTCACAGATTGATTCTTTAATTGTAAAACAAGTAAAATGGGACATGTGCTATAATAAAGGTATGTGCAAAGCAATGATTTGTTGGGAAACTTGTTCTTTGTGGGGGGGGGAATGTCCTGCTTTGCCAATTTCCATGGTGTAAATATTTCCACCACAGTTAATTTCAAGCTCCCAACAATTTGTAAATTGGCTTCCAAAATTTTTGAATATTTTACGACCTGCTCTCACAAGTGGGTATGAGCCAGCTTCAGCACACCACTGGAAGCACAGTAGAAGCATAAATGAAAACAGCAGTGAATTCTGCCTACAGTGGGACTAGAAAGGATTGAGAGCCAAGGGGATTTGAGCAAGGTCTTGAGGATGAGCAAGACAGTAGGGCAGAAAACAGGGAAGAAGGATGTTCCAGGCACAGGGAACATCAAATGCAAATCTAAAATGGCTGAGACTTCGTGGTGTGCTGGGGCATATGTGATCAGACGAGTGCCGAGGCTGGGACTCTAGAAGCTGAGGGTTACACTGGGGCCAGATGGTTAAGGATCTTGAATGTCACACTAGGAGTTATGACTCCTATAGAAAACAGGAGTCTCTGGAGGGGGCTCACAAAACCCATTTGAAGAGCAGCTACTGAAATAGCCCAAGCACAGATGGATTCTGCCAAATGGCCAGGCATTTTGCAAACACGGTTATTTTCAAAATGACTGATTTCTTGGCTGAATTTTATTGTTTTTCAAAGAATCTGGTTTATTTAAAAGCATGGTCATAGGATGGGGAGAAAGTGAAGGAAAGCAATATGGAGAAAAGAAATTAAGATGCAGCTGCATTGTAATTTAGGAGTATTTTTAAAAAGTAATATATGCTCATTCTGGAAAATATAGAAAATATAGGTATGAAAAAGAAGAAAATAGGGATTACCTGTCATTCTGTCACTTATATGTAACAGCTTCTATCATTTTGATATTCATCTTTCTAGTATTTCTTTGTTTGTATTTATTATGTGCATATTTTTAAAATTGAAAATCAGTTTATACATGTTTTATTAAAATTGCTCAAGAACAATACCCCAAGTTAATATGTATTTGTCAATATATTCATTCTGATGATTGTATAGTATTCCATTAAATGGAGGTAACTTAATTTGTTTCTCAAATCCACCACTTATGGACTTCAAGTTTGCTTGTAATTTTTTACTATTCCAAATGGTGCTGTAATAAAAACTTCTTTTTATTCTTGGCACACATTTTGTCAGGACTATGAAATGGATGTAAATTTTTTTTTACATTTTGTTTTGTAAAAGCGGATGTTAGGGAAATAAGAAAATAAAACACTACTTTGCAGTTATTTCACTAATCACCTCATTTTCCTTAGTACTTCCTTACCCTCTGACAGAATTCATTGTTGGTAAGTCTATCTTGCATCTGTGAGACCAAATTTTCATATGTATCAGGACACACAATCTTTCTGTGATACCAGCTAAACACAGTATTCTGCTGCTTGCCTCTCCTATCCCATAGCTGCAGCCCAGGGTTGTAGGTGGCAAATATCTGGATAGCCAAATATCCCCACCAAAAATTAAGCATAATACCTGGATGAGTCATTGCTCTCACATGTGAGAGGGGTGTGTTGTGTGTAGCTGCATATCTGGTGCACTGGCCAGAGGTCAACAACAAAGAAGTGGTCGTTTAGCTGACAGCCAAGGATTGCTTGAGGAGTACCTGGGGAAATGAAGGTCACACAACACATTCTTACTGAGGGTTTATTATATGCCAAGCACAGGGCTTGGGACACGAAAAATTCAATTTGAGACCAGACTATGAATCACTTTGAACTTCAGCTTAAGTATTTGGGTTTTATCCTACAGCTTATATTAGTTATGAAAGGGTCTTCAACAGGAAAAACAATACGTGAATCTGGACACAAGAGAAATCATTTCTTAAGAATGGCTACCGCTTGAGTAGTATGGGAGTGAAAATGCTTTGCTACGTTACTGACGTAACACAGCAAATTTGGGAAATCTCTATAAACTTGTTTTATATCACATGTCTCATTAGAAGCAGAAGGAAAGTGAAACAAAATAACTGTTTTTTCTTAAAGAAATGCACAATGTTTTGGGGAGTAAAGTATTAATATATGAGTGAGTAGCAACAAAGTAACACAGTAAGTCATGGTAGAGCACACATAAAATAGACATGGAGAGAGCAGAGAGTAACTCCAATGGGAGAGGTGCCACGGAGTGGTCAAGAACTGCCTCACTAGAGTCGATGCTTGCAGCAGGTTGTAGGTACGAATAGAAACTGTTTAGGCAGACAGAGGAAAGACATTGCAGAGACAGAAAACACAGTATGTGTGAAGGCAGGTAGACTTGAAATAGTATATACATATTCATCATGATAGGCATTCTACATCAGCCAAAGATTGGATTTTAGCTCTGGATTGGAACCTGCAGTGTGGTATACATATTTATATCCATGCTGTAGGCAAAAACTCTGATAGCACTGTGGAAGATAGGTCGTAAGGTGATAAGACTCAAAATAGGAAAACCAGAAATCTTGGTGGAGAGAAACTGGTGGGCTGCATAAAGGTAATGGAATGTGGGTAGAGCAGATAAGATGGATACGAGAGGTATTTAGGAGAAATAAATGGAGAGGGCCTGGTGATTGGTTAAATATGCAGATGGTATGGAGGGTAGTATGTGGCTTTATGATTGCTTGATGATGGCGATATTAAAAATGTTGAAAACAGGAGAAGCAAGTCTTATGAGTTCAGCTTTGGACATAATGGTTTTGAGATACTGTGAGATATCCAAGTGAGAATGTCTAGGTAGCAATGGCTTATACTGCTAGGTCTTGCAGAAGATTACTGGGATATTACAAATCACTAGACAGTAAAAGGTTAACATTTTTTAATGCTCCAATTTTTTATCAAGATCACAGCTTGTGTCTTCTGCCATGTACAAACCAGAGGCTAAAGGACTTTGCAGCTTCTCAGCTGGAGTCTATGGCTTTTCTTATCTGCAGCAGAGACCTACAGAGTATCCGGAGTAACTGCTGAGAACTCATTGTATGACATCTCCTAATTAAAGATCACTACCAAGTTAGGGATCACTATAAGTAGGCAAGAGATAAAGTGCATTTATTATCAAACAAAAACCCACAGCAACCTTCTTGTAGTGATTCTGATTGAAGTGCTAGCATTTGTTATGATTGGCTTTCATTTGCCTTTAGAGAACTACATTTTGCAGAAAAACATCAGTAGTTGTCTTTTTAGCTTGATATTCAAGTGAAATAGATTTACATGCTAAATGCATTCATTCAACCACCTTTTATTGTGTACGCATTATTTAAGATTCAATTTCTTTTTATCAGGAGAATCAGAGATGAATAAGATTTAATGTCAAATAAGACATGGCCTTGAATCTCCAGGAACACACAGTAGTTATCTTTGTTATTATTGTTGTAGCTATCACGATTGTCATTAATTAATAAAGATAATGGTTATAATTTGTTTGTGGTTTTGATGAGTAAAATCTTGGTCTCTTTCATCTCCAGGTAAGGGACATCTGCTATGAAGCTGAATTATATTCTCTTTAATCTCCTTCAACCAGGAGGAAATGCAATATAATAAGAAGGTTCCTCCCAATGTCACCTAGGACCAGGCATGGGGACTTGTTTTTATGAAGATTCCCAGACTCAAACTCTGGAAATTCTGATTCATTAGGTCTGAGATACAAAATTGGCAATTTTTCATTTTTATAAGATTCTCCAGGAGATTATGAAGTACGTGGTTTATTGTGCACGCTTTGGGAAATCCTGTTGCCTTAGACACAATAAGGGCTGTGAGGTCTTGCTGATCAGAGTGTCCATTTCAACTTTATCGGTGGCAAGCAGTGTGGCCTTGAGTAGGTTTTTATAAAACCCGTTTGAGTCTCAGAGGATTCATCTCAGAAAAATGACTCTTTCGAACATTTTTGTAGAACTAAATGAAATTTTATATGTAAAATAGTTGATACTTAATTGATACTTAATTTTAGGTTTTCTTTCCTCCTTTGCCTTTTTAAACCCCAAATAGCATTTAGTTTTGTGCCTCTAATCTATCACTCACTCTTTTTGTTTTTTTTTCAGAACTCCTTGTATACATTTTTTTCCTACTGGACTTTGTACTCCCTGAGAACAGGGGTTTGGACTCACTTCATTTTTATATCCTCAAAACTTGCATATGGCAGGGCTGCCCTAAAGTAACTTCCTAAAAAGTTATCCTTATACTCTGATACCTACCTTTATTTTATGCTCTTGTACCAAAATGACCATTAGCTTGTTTGCAAGATTCACACTTCCCAAAACTCATTAATTTTTTTTAATCTTTTTATAGCATAACACATTTGGTAAGAAATAGGATTACACTTCTCTTAATTCCCTAATTAGGATGTTGAAATCTTAACCCTCAAGGTGAGAGTATTAGAAGGCAAGGACTTTGGGAGGTGATTACGTCATGGGGTGGACCCCTTAAAATGGGATTAGTGCCCTTATAAAAGATATTCTTTACTCCTTCTGCTCACGTAAGGGCACAACAAAAAGGTGCCTTCTATGAACCAGAAAGTAGGCCCTTACCAGACCCCAAATCTGTTGGAGCCTTGATCTCAGAATTTTCAGCCTCCAGAACTGTGAAAGATAAATTTCTATTGTTTATAAGCCACCCAGTCTACGGTATTTTGTTACAGGAGCCTAAATGTGGACTGAGACAAGTGGCAAGGCGAAGGAATGGAAACGTGCTCCAGAGAGAAGTAACAGCTCGTGCAAAGACAGGAGACCGGTGGACACTTCACGCTGATATGCAAGCGGCTCCGTCTGGCTGTGAGAGAAGACGCTGCAGCAGTAAGCATGAAACCCTACCACGGAGGGACCTACCCTGCTCAGGCCAAGTAATCAGCTTTGTCATGAATACTAAAGAAAACCATTCACAAGTTTTAAGTATAGATGAGGCATCATCATAATTGTAATTCTAAGTTCATGTTTGCTGCCCACTATAAATTTTGCTTTTAACTAAAGTTTTTTTAATCTTTATTAAATATATGTATATATTTCCTAAGAAATTTAAGCTTAACTTTCTATTGTGGGTAGTAATGGGACGCGCTTTGCTGATTATCATCACTCAAGCACCGTGTTTAATGGGGAAGCTGCTTTCTTCAAAGTCGCTGCCAGTGGATCAAAGGCAAGAGAGAGAGAGGGAGTTCTAAAAAGTCCTTCCTTCAGCGCAGTTCTCAACTCATTGTCCAGAGTTGTCCTCACTCAAATATAAAGAAGACAGAAAAAATCAAACCTATCATATACACTGAAGAGGTGGAGTTCGAAAATATTTGACAAACACCATTAATTACATTCACAGCAATAATATAGCTAACAAAACCCGAAAAAAAAACACAGGAGAAAATCTCACATTACCACATAAATCCAAGACAGATCAACATCCTTTTGCTAGAATCTTGGAGAAGATTTTACCAGTAAGAGGGCCATCTTGGGGGACAAAAGGAAAAATGGATGGCTTTTGCAGCCTCAGGTTTGTGAAATTGAGAAGTCTCACCTGCCAAAGTCGTCTGAGGTCTCTCCACCCTTCCCATATGGTCTTCCCCTTGGTGCACAGACCAGGCACTTTAGCAGATTAAAACTCAATAACTGCCCATCTCTCTCAAGGGTATTTCTTTTTGAAGTGTCTAGAGTATTCTTCCCTCTCACATCCCTAATTTTTCAACATGTAATTTGAGGATACACTCACTGGAACAACAGGGCAAAGGATGTTGTTATGCTGTGTGAGATACAAACCTTTAATTCTTTTGGCTCCAGCCTTCCTCTGATGAAACTAAATACCAGTATCATTCACCGGACTCTCAGTCCCTTTGTGATGACTCTAGAGTGTGGTCCTAGAATGTGTAGTATAAATGCAGAACCGTGTCCTTGTGATTTCTGCCTGTTCTCACAGAAACCACTTCTATCTGGCAAAACTGTAGAGGACCTTGGAGTGGAGTAGTGGAAAGGCTGTGGAAACATACAGATTTGCATCTAAATCCTGGCAGTGTGGAATTGAAAAAGCTAACTTCTAGTGCCTACACTTATTCATTTTGTCAGATGAAAATAATAATGGACCCACACTATCAGGTTATTGTGATAAGACAGTAAATGTAAAATATGCAGATAGAAAATGCCTGGCTAGAATTATCAGTGGTATTATTCTAGTTCACAAGCAGCCAAAGAGTGGGTTTCCTAAGTTATGGTCTATTCATATGTGAACTTTGACTAAAAACTAAAATTATTCCTGCAAAATCACATTTTTTGTCTTCTATAGAAGACACATGTGCTATTCCTTACAACCTGATGTAGAAATTTGGGTGTTTATTGCTCTCCGAACTTCATTCTAGTAAGAGATCTCTCCAGCTACTACTGCGATGATCTGCAACTCAAAGACATAAAACCCAAAATGATAAAACAACAAAAAGTGTATAGTAATTTTTTGTTTTCTTAAGGCCCAAAGGTTTAGAGACTAATTGACAATGAGCATATACTATATGTCATATCACTTTGGGGCTTTTCTCCTGCTAGACTAAATTCCAGAAATGCAGATCTCGTGTACATCTGGCAAGGAATAGGTGCATAATAAGCATTTGAATAAATGCTTTAGTGAGTCATCCAGATCTATGCTGGGTACATGGCTGACCCGAAATAGGTGCAAAATTTAAATTTTTTGAACTTCAGATTTCTCATCTTGAAAGCAAAGGAGTATCAGGGCTTGCAGACTGAAATGCTTCGGGTGGCCTAGTAATGTTAAAATAACCATGCAAAGGCACCTGGCATAATGCAAGAAAAAAGTGGTGAGACCTGTGTCTAACTGAAGAGGGGCTTCAAGAGATCTATACACAACTTCGTTTTTTTTTTTTTTTTTTTAACACTAAGCATACCAAAGACAATTCATCCCAGAAGAATTAACTTATCCTGCAAGCTGCTTGTTTCTAATCCTTGGTAGTGATCATTTAAGTCCTTTCCATCACTAACATTCTGTGGTTGTTTTAACCACGGTGCTCTTGGAGCGTTGCCGTCTGTCCACAGCTTGGCTGCCGCCAGCCTTGTTAATGTCTGATTTTTTTAAATGAGATGCTTAAAAAGATTTGCATGTAATTCCAGATAACTTTGTCACCTTATTTATCAAGGATGCCTGTCTCACCAGTAACTGATGTTGAATTCCAGATGATACTATTTATGTCCAATCCTGGCCATTAGGTCAAATGGCTGAACTGTTGCTTATTCACTTATGTCTCAGACATGAGGTATCACTAGATCCAGAAATGAATTGTCCCTGGTGAGGTCTCTTTGACACACGGCTCCAGGAACTCATCATTTAGATGTCAGTCATTCCCTGCCCCTGGCTCTGATGTCTCACAGGCTTCTTGACAACAATTAGAGGGACTAAAATCACTCATAATCACAATCACACCTGCCTTCCTTATTGGCTCAGCGGCAATTTACTTCTCTCAGCTCTCTGTCACATAGCAGATCTGGGTGTTACTTTTCCAAGCTTCAATTACAGACATTCAATCTGACAGCTTCCCTGAAGTCATTATTCTGCCCCCTGTTTTCTGATATTGATCCAAAATGTTTGGGTAAAAATACAAAAATGAAATTCAGTCAGCCATTCAGATGTTCAGGAATATCCAGATGTGTTGTGTACATGGAGACATGCCTCTGGGTGATGGTTGTGATTCTGCAAGCTTCGAGGTTATATTGAATCAAAATAGAAATTTTCTACAGCCTGCCTCTCTTTGCGTAACCAAAACTCATTAACATCGCAGCTAACAGAGAGGTCCATCTACACCTGAGTCACCCTTCGGCCATGCAGAAAATATGGCAGAAGGTTTAAAACTTCAGGCTTCTTTCTTCCTCCCCAACTGTTTTCTGGAAGAAGATTGGAATAGCTTTGAGATTTATTTTTCCACTGATATGACTCATACTACCACTCCTCTCAGAAGGCAAAAACACCCGCTGTCAGTCTTATTTGAAACAATAATTTTCTTCCTCTATTACAACAAAAATAATAGCTACCACCACCAATTCCTAAATATCTACAATGCTTTAGGCATTTAGCCAGTGGCTATAGATATCTATGATGCTTCATCTTAAAAAATAAATTAAGATGTTGGTTTTTTGTTCCCATTTTGTAGATTAAAAGAACCTAATCTCCATCAAAGCTCACTTTCCTAAGATCACATATAAATGACACACATGGAATTCGAATGCAGTTCTGTCTGATTCCAAATAAAAATATTAACGGTAGCTACATATGTTCCTTTGCTTAGGTCAGCACTTCAGCACGCAGCATTTCACTTAACCCCTGCAACAACCTGTGAGTTGCATACGATTCTTCCCACTTTGCAGATGAGATAACTACTATTCACTTATTTTTATTGTAGTTTTTTCCAAGTCTGTGTCTCGGTGAGTTTTTTTTTTCAGTTTTCATTCTTCTCTCCTAATTTTCCCCAATTTAAATACTGGTTTTGTTGGTGTCTCTACACATCTTTTAATTTAATGAGGTACTTAATCATGTAACATATTGCTTGGGTTTATGTGATAGATTAAAAGGATTAAACCTCTTGGTGGTATTTGTGTTCATATCTTTCCCTATTTAGCATTCTTATAAATTTCTACTTTTTGTGTGAGAATTTTTCCCCTTTGAGGATTTTACTTCCCGTATTATAACAAATAAGTGGGTGGAAAGAACAGGCCATTAGGAATCTGAAGCTCAGCTTATCTCCTTATTAGCTGTGTGATGTCAGAAAATTAGCCTAAGTTTTCTGAACTGTTGTTTACTTAGTTGTAACATGGACACAATGCCCTCCCTCTCTTGGTCACTCACACACAGGCACACATATGTACAGACACGGATGACTGTAATGTAAGGGTTCGATTAGGTCACAGAGTGAAAATGTCTGTTGTGTAGCCATGGTTCAGTAAATGCTACTTCTCACCCTAGACGACATCCTGGCAGTGAATTCCGTCTGGGTCTGGGGGGATCTGTACCATTGTAGAAATGTCTCTTTTTGTTCAGTTGCTTCTGCTCCTAACATGAATGGTTTAGTAAAGTGCCTAACACAGTCTGGTACTCAGTCCTTGTTAGTTCCTCTTTTATTTCCTCTCTTTTTTTTCTGGTTTTTGTATCATGCACATCATGCTTGAGAAACAGTAAGTGTTGCATAAAACAAGTAAGTAAAATAAATAAATGTAGGAACTGTGTTCTATGTGTATTTAATCATTATAAAAATTCTGTGAGATGGAGGCTGTTATCTTCATTTTAACAACGAGGAAACTGAAAGCAAGAGTAGTTAATGAAAACCCCCAAGGAGATACAGCTAATGATTTCCAGAGCTGGGGCTTTAGCCCTGGACTTGTTGTCTTATTCAAAATCCCCTGATCTTCCTAACACATAAATACCTATCTCTTCATTACAAACACCTCAACTGATTCTGTCTTTATTTAAAATTTTGATATTTCATCATAAACTTTTGCATTAATTTAATTGTTAAAAAACATTGCATTAAAACATTCATCTTGATTACTGAGTTTTTTGGCACCCCTTTAAATTTAGTGCCTGAGGTAAGCGTCTCACTCACCTCACCCTGGTCCTCATCCTTTACCCCATTTCTCTTGTCGATTGCCAGCTAACTGTCTTTGTGTATGGTTTCATTCATTCATTCCGAAAACTGCACACAAACCCATGTTTCTATATAGTCTGGGCTGCTGGTCTCCTTATAACTCGGTTAGAAATAAGTTCTCACTGTGATGGAGCCTAGGGCAGGTTTAGGAGCCCACATTCGAATATTAATGAGTGGGAAATGGATGATTTTATGATTCCTGACCTTTCCGCTTTAATCCATTAGGCAGTATAGATTGGTTAGTAGTTAGCACAACTGGGCAAAAGCTGTCTAAGTGGAAAATTGATCCTGGTAAGTGCACACATGGTGATTCCCCTCGTTAATGCTTCCCATTTTAGCACTGTGAACTTTCGCTCACATATGTCTCAAGTTCATGCCCCAGTGTGCCAAGCTGTAGGTTCAGGAGACTTGGCATGAGCTGACAGAGCTGTCGTTTTTTTATGTTAATTAAAAGGATAAGTTAAAAGAAATGGCATAAAAATCAGCAGATGGGCACCAGGCTCAAAGAAGCAGCCCCTGGGGCCCCCTCACCCAAGAAGGTTTTGCACATACTTACAAATATTGGCGCCAGGCCATTTTCTTCAACTCCATGAGAAGCCCACTTCCCTGCAGGGGGCATTTCGGTCAAAGACATCACACTGTTGGGAGGTGGGGGAAGGCCGTGGGGGCCTGAGTTCTTGACCTAATTCTGTCTTGCTCATATTTACCTCCATGCCTGCCTTTTCACTAGATGAGGGTAGCAAACAGATTCCACGTCATGTTCTAAATCCAGTTAATTACTAGTGTATAACAACAGCTTTGTGTTGAGAGACTTCTGCAGCTATGACTAACCCCAGAAGGGCATGGAGTGGAGTGGGACTGGAGATGGGGTCATGGTGGTCCCCTGCAGGTACTGTAATTGCCTTCCTTGTGCTATTAATAGATTAGGATCTCTATGTGATAGGGATTCTGTTCTTTCATCTTTACACTCCTGGCGTCTAGCCCAGGGCCTTTAAAATAATAGATGTTTGATAAATGAAAGAATACCAGTCATGTAGCTCTAAGACTCTATGTATCTTGAGGATATAGGGTATTTCTTTTAATGCCTGCATTTCCTTTGCCCAGCACAACACTTGGTCTGATAGTTCTCAATAACGGTAGGGTGAGTGTTTGGGTGAATGGATGAATTCTACAGCAAAAAGGGTACCAAGAATGGGTAATAACATGGTTTCTAGAGTAAAAGTGCCTGTGTTCAAATCCAAGGCCCACTGTTTGCTAAGTGTTATCCTGGGGCAGGTTCCTTGACTTTGCTAAGCCACAATTTCCTCATCTATAAGGTGGGGATAATAACAGTACCTAAATCATTAGTGTTAAAAGGACTGAATAAGGTCCTTAGTAGAGTGCCTGGCACATAAAAAGAACTCAGTATACAGTAGTTATTATCATAATCATTAGTGCTTGACTATAAAAATGTATTATTACACATACTATACTGGAGGTGCAGGTATTTCATGTTTTCACAGTACTTCTAAGAAAATCAGGGCCATTTTGAAGAGGTAAAGCAGAATATATCCTTATTCTTTTGGGAGTGTGTGGAGTGTTGGTAGGTTGTGTGTGTGGAGGAGGAGGAGAACCCAGAGGAATGGGAGTGAACAACCCAGATCAGAACCTTCTGATCTTCTCCAGATGATTTCCCAAAGCTCTTCATCCCTAAGTCGTATAGATCTATAAACATTCCCTCTTCACAACTAAGTTCAAGGTGAAGGGCACTAAATTATTCCTTTACTTAGTTTAGGATCCAGGTTAGACTGTCCCCACAAAGTTACATATGTTCTTAATTAAATGGTTACAGTCATGCACTGCATAATAACATTTTGGTCAACGTGGACCACATATGTGATAGTGGTCCCTTAAGATTATAATACTGTATTTTTACTGTACCTTTTCTATGTTTACACATGTTTAGATATACAAATACCATTGTGTTACAATTGCCTACAATATTCAGTGCAGTAACAAGCTATACAGGTTTGTAGCCTACGCACAATAGACTCTCCCATATAGCTTCGCTGTGTAGTAGGCTATACCATCTACATTTGTTTAAGTACACTTTGTGATATCCACATGACACAACTGCCTAATGATGCATTTCTCAGAACATATCCCCTTGCTAAGTGATGCATGATTGTCTTTTCTTAAACCTTTCTACACATCAGATTTTTAAAAGACTCTACAAAAGAAAATCACCGAGACACTGGATTATGGCCTAGTA